>JAVLUX010000030.1:6610000-6832500 GCA_032164185.1 Moxostoma hubbsi
TACGATTTTCTGGTGAAGAGATATATTATTTGTTACTTGGTTGCTAGGGTAACCCCATCTGGTTGCTATGCAGTTACCAGGGTGATACTTATTAAGCCTCCTTTCCATCCTGAGTGAATCAAGTCAACCCAGAAGTCTCTATGATTTTCTGTTGCAGAGATATGTGATTTGTTACTTGGTTGCTAGGGTAATCACATCTGGTTGCTAGGCAGTTACCAGAGTGATACATATCAAGGCTACTTTCCATCCTGAGTGAAATAAGTCAACCCGGAAGTCTCTCTGATTTTCTGTTGCAGAGATATGTGATTTGTTACTTGGTTGCTAGGGTAATCACATCTGGTTGCTAGGCAGTTACCAGAGTAATACATATCAAGGCTACTTTCCATCCTGAGTGAAATAAGTCAACCCGGAAGTCTCTCTGATTTTCTGTTGCAGAATTATGTGATTTGTTACTTGGTTGCTAGGGTAAGCCCTTGTCGTTGCTAGGCAGTTACCAGAGTGATACTTTTCAAGACTCCTTGCTATCCTGAGTGAAATAAGTCAAACAGGAAGTCTCTACGATTTTCTGGTGAAGAGATATATTATTTGTTACTTGGTTGCTAGGGTAACCCCATCTGGTTGCTATGCAGTTACCAGGGTGATACTTATTAAGCCTCCTTTCCATCCTGAGTGAATCAAGTCAACCCAGAAGTCTCTATGATTTTCTGTTGCAGAGATATGTGATTTGTTACTTGGTTGCTAGGGTAATCACATCTGGTTGCTAGGCAGTTACCAGAGTGATACATATCAAGGCTACTTTCCATCCTGAGTGAAATAAGTCAACCCGGAAGTCTCTCTGATTTTCTGTTGCAGAGATATGTGATTTGTTACTTGGTTGCTAGGGTAATCACATCTGGTTGCCCCCCACCCCCCCCCCCCCCCCCCCCCCCCCCCCCCCCCCCCCCCCCCCCCCCCCCCCCCCCCCCCCCCCCCCCCCCCCCCCCCCCCCCCGTGCTAGGCAGTTACCAGAGTAATACATATCAAGGCTACTTTCCATCCAGAGTGAAATAAGTGAAACAGAAAGTCTCTATGATTTTCTGGTGCAGAGATATGTGATTTGTTATTTGGTTGCTAGGGTAACCCCATCTGGTTGCTAGGCAGTTACCAGGGTGATACTTATCAAGCCTCCTTTCCATACTGAGTGAATCAAGTCAACCTGGAAGCTACTATACTGTGGCTATGAAGATTTTAGGTCATTACTTATTGGCTGCTTGATAAAAGAAATCCTCTGAGGGAGAGAGAGAGGGAGAGACGCAGGGCTGACAGGCCCTTTTTTGTCAGTGTGTGTGAAAACGTCAGTTGGGATTTAAATTTCTGAACATTCCGCAATGTTAATCAATGGGAGTTTTTCCGAGTTTTGATCGTCATTTTTAGGAAAACCGTAAGTCCGATCAGTTAGAAAAGATATAGCACACTATTCGGGATTAGTCTGAAGGTCTGTGCCGAGTTTGGTGCATGTAGCTTAAAAGCTCTAGGAGGAGTTACATTTAGAAATTTAGTCTCAGAATAATAATAATAACTAGATTAAAAAGTTTGAGTACAAACTTTAGGTTGGCTTGAGAAAGCCTAGCATAAAGTTTGAAGTAGTTGTAAAAGTTTGAAGATTTACGGTTTCTAGTTTGATGTAATTATAAGTAGTAGTTTTCAAAGTTCAAAGTTTAGAGATTATAAAACCATTCTGTCTATCAAATAGATTAGATAGATAGATAGATAGATAGATAGATAGATAGATAGATAGATAGATAGATAGATAGATAGATAGATAGATAGATAGATAGATAGATAGATATTGACCCTCAGATAGATAGATAGATAGATAGATAGAGTCTAACCCACAGATAGATAGATAGATAGATAGATAGAGTATGACCATCAGATAGATAGATAGATAGATAGATAGATAGATAGATATTGACCCTCAGATAGATAGATAGATAGAGTCTAACCCACAGATAGATAGATAGATAGATAGATAGATAGATAGATAGATAGATAGATAGATAGATAGATAGATAGATAGATATTGACCATCAGATAGATAGATCGATAGATAGATAGATAGATAGTTATTGACCATCAGATAGATAGATAGATAGATAGATAGATAGATATTGATCCTCAGATAGATAGATAGATATTGACCCTCAGATAGATAGATAGATAGATAGATAGATAGATAGATAGTCATTGACCCTTAGATAGATAGATATTGACCGTCAGATATATAGATAGATAGATAGGTAGTCATTGACCCTGAGATATAGATAGATAGAGTATGACCCACAGATAGATAGATAGATAGTTATTGACCCGCAGATAGTTAGATAGATAGAAATTGACCCTCAGATAGATAGATAGATAGATAGATAGATAGATAGATAGATAGATAGATATTGACCCTCAGAAAGATAGATAGATAGATAGATAGATAGATAGATAGATAGATAGATATATCATTTTTTACTTGGTTGCTAGGGTAACCCAATCTGGTTGCTAGGCAGTTTCCAGGGTGATCCTTATCAAGCCTCCTTTTCTTTCTGAGTGAAAAAGTCAACCCGGAAGTCTCTATGATTTTCTGTTGCATAGATATGTGATTTGTTACTTGGTTGCTAGGGTAACCATATCTGGTTGATAGGCAGTTACCAGAGTGATATATATCAAGGCTACTTTCCATCTTGAGTAAAATAAGTGAAACAGGAAGTCTCTACGATTTTCTGGTGCAGAGTTATGTGATTTGTTACTTGGTTGCTAGGGTAAGCCCTTGTCGTTGCTAGGCAGTTACCAGAGTGATACTTTTCAAGACTCCTTGCTATCCTGAGTGAAATAAGTCAAACAGGAAGTCTCTACGATTTTCTGGTGAAGAGATATATTATTTGTTACTTGGTTGCTAGGGTAACCCCATCTGGTTGCTATGCAGTTACCAGGGTGATACTTATCAAGCCTCCTTTCCATCCTGAGTGAATTATGTCAACCCGGAAGTCTCTACGATTTTCTGTTGCAGAGATATGTGATTTGTTACTTGGTTGCTAGGGTATCCCTGTCTGGTTGCTATGCAGTTACCAGGGTGATACTTATCAAGCCTCCTTTCCATCCTGAGTGAAATAAGTGAAACAGGAAGTCTCTACGATTTTCTGGTGCAGAGATATGTGATTTGTTAGTTGGTTGCTAGGGTAACCCCATCTGGTTGCTAGGCAGTTACCAAGGTGATACTCATAAGGCTCCTTGCAATCCTGTGTGAAATATGTCAACCCCTAAGTCTCTACGATGTTCTGGTTCAAAGATATGTGATTTGTTACTTGGTTGCTAGGGTAACCGCATCTGGTTGCTAGGCAGTTACCAGAGGGATACATATCAAGGCTACTTTCCATCCTGAGTGAAATAAGTGAAACAGGAAGTCTGTATGATATTCTGGTGCAGAGATATGTGATTTGTTACTTGGTTGCTAGGGTAAACACATCTGGTTGCTAGGGAGTTACCAAAGTGATACTCATAAGGCTCCTTGCAATCCTGTGTGAAATATGTCAACCCCTAAGTCTCTACGATGTTCTAGTTCAAAGATATGTGATTTGTTACTTCGTTGCTAAGGTAACCCTGTCTGGTTGCTATGCAGTTACCAGAGTGATACATATCAAGGCTACTTTCCATCCTGAGTGAAATAAGTCAACCCGGAAGTCTGTATGAATTTCTGGTGCAGAGATATGTGATTTGTTATTTGGTTGCTAGGGTAACCCTGTCTGGTTGCTATGCAGTTACCAGGGTGATGCATATCAAGGCTACTTTCCATCCTGTGTGAAATATGTCAACTCCTAAGTCTCTACGATGTTCTGGTTCAAAGATTTGTGATTTGTTACTTGGTTGCTAGGGTAACCACATCTGGTTGCTAGGCAGTTACCAGAGTGATACATATCAAGCCTCCTTTCCATCCTGAGTGAAATAAGTGAAACAGGAAGTCTCTACGATTTTCTGGTGCAAAGATATGTGATTTGTTACTTGGTTGCTAGGGTAACCCCATCTGGTTGCTAGGCAGTTACCAAGGTGACAGCCAACAGTGCTCCTTGCCATCCTGAGTGAAATAAGTCAACCCGGAAGTCTCTGTGATTTTCTAGTACAGAGATATGTGATTTGTTTCTTGGTTGCTAGGGTAACCCCATCTGGTCGCTAGGCAGTTACCAAGGTGACAGCCAACAATGCTCCTTGCAATCCTGAGTGAAATAAGTCAACCCAGATTTCTCTGTGATTTTCTAGTACAGAGATATGTGATTTGTTTCTTGGTTGCTAGGGTAACCCCATCTGGTTGCTAGGCAGTTACCAAGGTGACAGGCAACAATGCTCCTTGCCATCCTGAGTGAAATAAGTCAACCCGTAAGTCTCTGTGATTTTCTTGTGCAGAGATATGTGATTTGTTACTTGGTTGCTAAGGTAACCCCATCTGGTTGCTAGGCAGTTACCAAGGTGACAGGCAACAATGCTCCTTGCCATCCTGAGTGAAATAAGTCAACCCGGAAGTCTCTACGTCATTCTGATCCTAAGATACACATCTTAGTGATTTTGAATGGATGTCAATGGTTCTTTGTTGCTAGGGTGCTTTAAATGGTTGCTAGGGCATGGCTAAGTAGTTCACATGATGAAAGCTGAAGACTGATTACTCACCCAATGAAAACAAAGCAACTATCATGTCTCTAGGACATTCTGATCTGAAGATATCTTACTGTAAATGAAATCAATAAATGTGGTTGCTAGGGTGCTCTAAATTGTTGCTAGGGAGTGGCTTGGCAGCTGCCAATGATGAATCTCCAAAGGCTGCTTGTCAATATGAATGATATAAACCAACTCCCATGCTTCTGTGACATTCAGAATGGAAGATATCTCTCTTTGGATTTTGGTTGCTAAGGTGCTCGAAAATGGTTGCTAGGGAGGGGCTAGGAAGTGTTGAGGGGATTCATGATTGGCTGTTTTACTGCCCCAAGTCAAACGAGACCACCCTCGTGTTTGTATGATAATTCAGTCCGGAGAAATCCCTTTGATCTTTTTCAAAGGAAGTCTATGGGAATTGTTGCTAAGGTGCTGTAAATGGTTGCTAGGGCATGGCTTGATAGCTTCACAATGATCCTGAGAGACTGATTGGTCGTCTGAGTAAAATGAGCCCGCCCCCTTGTCTGTAAGACACTGTGATCCAGAGTTATGTTCAATACAAAATCTACCATAGACTTAACATTGGGGCAAATTTGGGCAGCTCCTGCCCCCCAGGGGTGCAACTTTTACCCCATTGTGAGGTACGTTCTCACAGAGCCTGTCAGCCTCTTCAAATGAGGTAAATCACACGTCTCTGCGAAATCCTCGCTCTGAGCTATGACTCGTCAAAATTCGGCTCAATGTTAAGTCAAAGGGATTGTTTGCCCAATTTTTTGCCCCTGGGGCAAACACCGTACCCCCGATCGCTTATAAAAGTCATAGCACACCATTCCCAAATAATCCGCACGATTTGACGCCTCATTCGTGGGTCAGCGACCAAAAATTTTTGCAAAAAATTCCATTGACTTACATTGGGGCAATTTTGGGCAGCTCCTGCCCCCCAGGGGTAAAACTTTTACCCCATTGTGAGGTATGTTCTCACAGAGCCTGTCAGCCTCTTCAAATGTGGTAAATCACATGTCTCTGCGAAATCCTCGCTCTGAGCTTTGACTCGTCAAAGTTCGGCTCAATGTTAAGTCAATGGGATTTTTTGCCCAATTTTTTGCCCCTGGGGCAAACACCGTACCCCCGATCGCTTAGAAAAGATATAGCACACTATTCGGGATTAGTCTGAAGGTCTGTGCAGAGTTTGGTGCATGTAGCTTAAAAGCTCTAGGAGGAGTTAGATTTAGAAATTTAGTCTCAGAATAATAATAATAATAATAATAAGTTTAAATAGGATTTCAGTAAGTTGGCTTTCTCAAGCCAACCTAACTAGATTAAAAAGTTTGAGTACAAACTTTAGGTTGGCTTGAGAAAGCCTAGCATAAAGTTTGAAGTAGTTGTAAAAGTTTGAAGATTTACGGTTTCTAGTTTGATGTAATTATAAGTAGTAGTTTTCAAAGTTCAAAGTTTAGAGATTATAAAACTATTCAGTCTAGAAATTGACCCTCAGATAGATAGATAGATAGATAGATAGATAGATAGATAGATAGATAGTTATTGACCATCAGATAGATAGATAGATAGATAGATAGTTATTGACCATCAGATAGATAGATAGATAGATAGATAGATAGATATTGACCATTAGATAGATAGATAGATAGATAGATAGATATTGATCCTCAGATAGATCGATAGATATTGACCCTCAGATAGATAGATAGATATTGACCCTCAGATAGATAGATAGATATTGATCCTCAGATAGATAGATAGATATTGACCATTAGATAGATAGATAGATAGATAGATAGATATTGATCCTCAGATAGATAGATAGATATTGATCCTCAGATAGATAGATAGTCATTGACCCTGAGATATAGATAGATAGAGTATGAACCACAGATAGATATCTATCTATTGATAGTTATTGACCCGCAGATAGTTAGATAGATAGATAGATAGATAGATATTGACCCTCAGATAGATAGATAGATAGATAGTCATTGACCCTTAGATAGATAGATAGATAGAAAGTTATTGACCATCAGATAGATAGATAGATAGATAGTTATTGACCATCAGATAGATAGATAGATAGATATTGACCATTAGATAGATAGATAGATAGATAGATAGATAGATAGATAGATAGATAGATATTGATCCTCAGATAGATAGATAGATATTGACCCTCAGATAGATAGATAGATAGATAGATAGATAGATAGAAAGATAGATATTGATCCTCAGATAGATAGATAGATATTGACCCTCAGATAGATAGATAGATAGATAGATAGATAGATAGAAAGATAGATATTGATCCTCAGATAGATAGATAGATATTGACAATTAGATAGATAGATATTGATCCTCAGATAGATAGATATTGATCCTCAGATAGATAGATAGATATTGATCCTCAGATATATAGATAGATAGATAGTCATTGACCCTGAGATATAGATAGATAGCGTATGAACCACAGATAGATAGATATTGACCCGCAGATAGTTAGATAGATAGATAGATATTGACCCTCAGATAGATAGATAGATAGATAGTCATTGACCCTTAGATAGATAGATAGATATTGACCGTCAGATATATAGATAGATAGATAGTCATTGACCCTGAGATATAGATAGAGTATGACCCACAGATCGATAGATAGATAGTTATTGACCCGCAGATAGTTAGATAGATAGATAGATAGATAGATATTGACCCTCAGATAGATAGATAGATAGATAGATATTGACCATCAGAAAGATAGATAGATAGATAGACAGATAGATAGACAGATAGATAGACAGATAGATATATCATTTTTTACTTGGTTGCTAGGGTAACCCAATCTGGTTGCTAGGCAGTTTCCAGGGTGATCCTTATCAAGCCTCCTTTTCATTCTGAGTGAATAAAGTCAACCCGGAAGTCTCTATGATTTTCTGTTGCATAGATATGTGATTTGTTACTTGGTTGCTAGGGTAAGCCCTTGTCGTTGCTAGGCAGTTACCAGAGTGATACTTATCAAGCCTCCTTTCCATCCTGAGTGAATTATGTCAACCCGGAAGTCTCTACGATTTTCTGGTGCAGAGATGTGATTTGTTAGTTGGTTGCTAGGGTAACCCCATCTGGTTGCTAGGCAGTTACTAAGGTGATACTCATAAGGCTCCTTGCAATCCTATGTGAAATATGTCAAACCCTAAGTCTCTACGATGTTCTGGTTCAAAGATATGTGATTTGTTACTTGGTTGCTAGGGTAACCGCATCTGGTTGCTAGGCAGTTACCAGAGGGATACATATCAAGGCTACTTTCCATCCTGAGTGAAATAAGTGAAACAGGAAGTCTCTATGATTTTCTGGTGCAGAGATATGTGACTTGTTACTTGGTTGCTAGGGTAAACACATCTGGTTGCTAGGCAGTTACCAAAGTGATACTCATAAGGCTCCTTGCAATCCTGTGTGAAATGTCAACCCCTAAGTCTCTACGATGTTCTGGTTCAAAGATATGTGATTTGTTACTTGGTTGCTAAGGTAACCCTGTCTGGTTGCTATGCAGTTACCAGAGTGATACATATCAAGGCTACTTTCCATCCTGAGTGAAATAAGTGAAACAGGTAGTCTCTACGATATACTGGTGCAGATATATGTGATTTGTTACTTGGTTGCTAGGGTAACCCCGTCTGGTTGCTAGGCAGTTACCAGAGTGATACATATCAAGGCTACTTTCCATTCTGAGTGAATCAAGTCAACCCGGAAGTCTCTATGATTTTCTGTTGCAGAGATATGTGATTTGTTACTTGGTTGCTAGGGTAATCACATCTGGTTGCTAGGCAGTTACCAGAGTGATACATATCAAGGCTACTTTTCATCCTGAGTGAAATAAGTCAACCCGGAAGTCTCTCTGATTTTCTGTTGCAGAGATATGTGATTTGTTACTTGGTTGCTAGGGTAATCACATCTGGTTGCTAAGCAGTTACCAGAGTGATACATATCAAGGCTACTTTCCATCCTGAGTGAATCAAGTCAACCCGGAAGTCTCTATGATTTTCTGTTGCAGAGATATGTGATTTGTTACTTGGTTGCTAGGGTAATCACATCTGGTTGCTAGGCAGTTACCAGAGTGATACATATCAAGGCTACTTTCCATCCTGTGTGAAATAAGTCAACCCGGAAGTCTCTCTGATTTTCTGTTGCAGAGATATGTGATTTGTTACTTGGTTGCTAGGGTAATCACATCTGGTTGCTAGGCAGTTACCAGAGTGATACATATCAAGGCTACTTTCCATCCTGAGTGAAATAAGTGAAACAGGAAGTCTCTATGATTTTCTGGTGCAGAGATATGTGATTTGTTAGTTGGTTGCTAGGGTAACCCCATCTGGTTGCTAGGCAGTTACCAGGGTGATACTTATCAAGCCTCCTTTCCATACTGAGTGAATCAAGTCAACCTGGAAGCTACTATACTGTGGCTATGAAGATTTTAGGTCATTACTTATTGGCTGCTTGATAAAAGAAATCCTCTGAGGGAGAGAGAGAGGGAGAGACGCAGGGCTGACAGGCCCTTTTTTGTCTGTGTGTGTGAAAACGTCAGTTGGGATTTAAATTTCTGAACATTCCGCAATGTTAATCAATGGGAGTTTTTCCGAGTTTTGATCGTCCTTTTTAGGAAAACCGTAAGTCCGATCAGTTAGAAAAGATATAGCACACTATTCGGGATTAGTCTGAAGGTCTGTGCCGAGTTTGGTGCATGTAGCTTAAAAGCTCTAGGAGGAGTTACATTTAGAAATTTAGTCTCAGAATAATAATAATAACTAGATTAAAAAGTTTGAGTACAAACTTTAGGTTGGCTTGAGAAAGCCTAGCATAAAGTTTGAAGTAGTTGTAAAAGTTTGAAGATTTACGGTTTCTAGTTTGATGTAATTATAAGTAGTAGTTTTCAAAGTTCAAAGTTTAGAGATTATAAAACCATTCAGTCTATCAAATAGATTAGATAGATAGATAGATAGATAGATAGATAGATAGATAGATAGATAGATAGATAGATATTGACCCTCAGATAGATAGATAGATATTGACCCTCAGATAGATAGATAGATAGATAGATAGATAGATAGATAGATAGATAGATAGATATTGACCATCAGATAGATATATAGATAGATTGTTATTGACCATCAGATAGATAGATAGATATTGACCCTCAGATAGATAGATAGATATTGACCCTCAGATAGATAGATAGATAGATAGATAGATAGATAGATAGATAGATAGATAGATATTGACCATCAGATAGATATATAGATAGATTGTTATTGACCATCAGATAGATAGATAGATATTGACCCTCAGATAGATAGATAGATATTGACCCTCAGATAGATAGATAGATAGATAGATAGATAGATAGATAGATAGATATTGACCCTCAGATAGATAGATAGATATTGACCCTCAGATAGATAGATAGATAGATAGATAGATAGATAGATAGATAGATAGATATTGACCATCAGATAGATATATAGATAGATTGTTATTGACCATCAGATAGATAGATAGATATTGACCCTCAGATAGATAGATAGATATTGACCCTCAGATAGATAGATAGATAGATAGATAGATAGATAGATAGATAGATATTGACCATCAGATAGATATATAGATAGATTGTTATTGACCATCAGATAGATAGATAGATATTGACCCTCAGATAGATAGATAGATATTGACCCTCAGATAGATAGATAGATAGATAGATAGATAGATAGATAGATAGATAGATAGATAGATAGATAGAGTATGACCCATAGATAGATAGATAGATAGATAGATAGATATTGACCCTCAGATAGATAGATAGATAGATAGATAGATAGATAGATAGATAGTTATTGACCATCAGATAGATATATAGATAGATTGTTATTGACCATCAGATAGATAGATAGATAGATAGATAGATAGATAGATAGATAGATAGATAGATAGACAGATATTGACCATTAGATAGATAGATAGATAGATAGATAGATATTGATCCTCAGATAGATAGATAGATATTGACCCTCAGATAGATAGATAGATAGATAGATAGAAAGATAGAAAGATAGATTGATAGTCATTGACCCTTAGATAGATAGATAGATATTGACAGTCAGATATATAGATAGATAGATAGTCATTGACCCTGAGATATAGATAGATAGAGTATGAACCACAGATAGGTAGATAGATAGATAGATAGTTATTGACCCGCAGATAGCTAGATAGATAGATAGATAGATATTGACCCTCAGATAGATAGATAGATAGATAGATAGTCATTGACCCTTAGATAGATAGATATTGACCGTCAGATATATAGATAGACAGATAGTCATTGACCCTGAGATATAGATAGATAGAGTATGACCCACAGATAGATAGATAGATAGATAGATAGTTATTGACCCGCAGATAGTTAGATAGATAGATAGATAGATATTGACCCTCAGATAGATAGATAGATAGATATTGACCATCAGATAGATAGATAGATAGATAGATAGATAGATATATCATTTTTTACTTGGTTGCTAGGGTAACCCAATCTGGTTGCTAGGCAGTTTCCAGGGTGATCCTTATCAAGCCTCCTTTTCATTCTGAGTGAATAAAGTCAACCCGGAAGTCTCTATGATTTTCTGTTGCATAGATATGTGATTTGTTACTTGGTTGCTAGGGTAACCATATCTGGTTGATAGGCAGTTACCAGAGTGATATATATCAAGGCTACTTTCCATCTTGAGTGAAATAAGTGAAACAGGATGTCTCTATGATTTTCTGGTGCAGAGATATGTGACTTGTTACTTGGTTGCTAGGGTAAACACATCTGGTTACTAGGCAGTTACCAAAGTGATACTCATAAGGCTCCTTGCAATCCTGTGTGAAATATGTCAACCCCTAAGTCTCTACGATGTTCTGGTTCAAAGATATGTGATTTTTCCGAGTTTTGATCGTCATTTTTAGGAAAACCGTAAGTCCGATCTGTTAGAAAAGATATAGCACACTATTCGGGATTAGTCTGAAGGTCTGTGCCGAGTTTGGTGCATGTAGCTTAAAAGCTCTAGGAGGAGTTACATTTAGAAATTTAGTCTCAGAAGAATAATAACTAGATTAAAAAGTTTGAGTACAAACTTTAGGTTGGCTTGAGAAAGCCTAGCATAAAGTTTGAAGTAGTTGTAAAAGTTTGAAGATTTAAGGTTTTTAGTTTGATGTAATTATAAGTAGTAGTTTTCAAAGTTCAAAGTTTAGAGATTATAAAACCATTCAGTCTATCAAATAGATAGATAGATAGATAGATAGATAGATAGATAGATAGATAGATAGATAGATAGATAGATAGATAGATAGATATTGACCATCAGATAGATAGATAGACAGATAGATAGATAGATAGATAGATAGATAGATAGATAGATAGATAGATAGATAGATAGATAGATAGATAGATAGATAGATAGATAGATAGATAGATAGATAGATAGATAGATATTGACCATCAGATAGATAGATAGATAGATAGATAGATAGATATTGACCCTCAGATAGATAGATAGATAGATAGATAGATAGATAGATAGATATTGACCCTCAGATAGATAGATAGACAGATAGATAGATAGAGTATGACCCACAGATAGATAGATAGATAGATAGATAGATATTGACCCTCAGATAGATAGATAGATAGATAGATAGATAGATATTGATCCTCAGATAGATAGATAGATAGATAGATAGATAGATAGATAGATAGATAGATAGATAGATAGTCATTGACCCTTAGATAGATAGATAGATAGATAGATAGATAGATAGATAGATAGAGTATGACCCACAGATAGATAGATAGATAGTTATTGACCCTCAGATAGATAGATAGATAGATAGATAGATAGATATTGACCCTCAGAAAGATAGATAGATAGATAGATAGAGTATGACCCACAGATAGATAGATAGATAGATAGATAGATAGATAGATAGATAGATAGATAGATAGATAGACAGACAGACAGATAGATAGATAGTCATTGACCCTTAGATAGATAGATAGATAGATAGATAAATAGATAGAGTATGACCCACAGATAGATAGATAGATAGATAGATAGATAGATAGATAGATAGATAGATAGAGTATGACCCACAGATAGATAGATAGATATTGACCCTCAGATAGATAGATAGATAGATAGACAGATAGATATTGACCCTCAGAAAGATAGATAGATAGACAGATAGATAGATATATTATTTTTTACTTGGTTGCTAGGGTAACCCAATCTGGTTGCTAGGCAGTTTCCAGGGTGATCCTTATCAAGCCTCCTTTTCATTCTGAGTGAATAAAGTCAACCTGGAAGTCTCTACGATTTTCTTTTGCATAGATATGTGATTTGTTACTTGGTTGCTAGGGTAACCATATCTGGTTGATAGGCAGTTACCAGAGTGATACATATCAAGGCTACTTTCCATTCTGAGTGAAATAATTCAAACAGGAAGTGTATACGATTTTCTGGTGCAGAGATATGTGATTTGTTACTTGGTTGCTAGGGTAACCCCATCTGGTTGCTAGGCAGTTACCAACGTGTTACTCATAAGGCTCCTTGCAATCCTGTGTGAAATATGTCAACCCCTAAGTCTTTATGATTTTCTGGTTCAAAGATATGTGATTTGTTACTTGGTTGCTAGGGTAACCACATCTGGTTGCTATGCAGTTACCAGGGTGATACTTATCAAGCCTCCTTTCCATCCTGAGTGAAAAAAGTCAACCCAGAATTCTCCACGATTTTCTGTTGCAGAGATATGTGATTTGTTATTTGGTTGCTAGGGTAACCATATCTGGTTGCTAGGCAGTTACCAGAGTGATACATATCAAGGCTACTTCCCATCCTGAGCGAATTAATTCAAACAGGAAGTCTCTACGATTTTCTGGTGAAGAGATATGTTATTTGTTACTTGGTTGCTAGGGTAACCCCATCTGGATGCTATGCAGTTACCAGGGTGATACTTATCAAGCCTCCTTTCCATCCTGAGTGAATTATGTCAACCCGGAAGTCTCTACGATTTTCTGTTGCAGAGATATGTGATTTGTTACTTGGTTGCTAGGGTAACCGCATCTGGTTGCTAGGCAGTTACCAGAGTGATACATATCAAGGCTACTTTCCATCCTGAGTGAAATAAGTGAAACAGGAAGTCTCTACGATTTTCTGGTGCAGAGATATGTGATTTGTTACTTGGTTGCTAGGGTAAACACATCTGGTTGCTAGGCAGTTACCAAAGTGATACTCATAAGGCTCCTTGCAATCCTGTGTGAAATATGTCAACCCCTAAGTCTCTATGATGTTCTGGTTCAAAGATATGTGATTTGTTACTTGGTTGCTAGGGTAACCCCGTCTGGTTGCTAGTTAGTTACCAAAGTGATACTCATAAGGCTCCTTGCAATCCTGAGTGAAATATGTGAAACAGGAAGTCTCTACGATGTTCTGGTTCAAATATATATGATTTGTTACTTGGTTGCTAGGGTAACCATATCTGGTTGCTAGGCAGTTACCAGAGTGATACATATCAAGGCTACTTTCCATCCTGAGTGAATAAAGTCAACCCGGAAGTCTCTATGATTTTCTGTTGCAGAGATATGTGATTTGTTACTTGGTTGCTAGGGTAATCACATCTGGTTGCTAGGCAGTTACCAGAGTGATACATATCAAGGCTACTTTCCATCCTGAGTGAAATAAGTGAAACAGGACGTCAGTATGATTTTCTGGTGCAGAGATATGTGATTTGTTACTTGGTTGCTAGGGTAACCCCATCTGGTTGCTAGGCAGTTACCAGAGTGATACATATCAAGGCTACTTTCCATCCTGAGTGAAATAAGTGAAACAGGAAGTCTGTATGATTTTCTGGTGCAGAAATATGTGATTTGTTATTTGGTTGCTAGGGTAACCCTGTCTGGTTGCTATGCAGTTACCAGGGTGATACTTATCAAGCCTCCTTTCCATACTGAGTGAACAAAGTCAACCTGGAAGCTACTATACTGTGGCTATGAAGATTTTAGGTCATTACTTATTGGCTGCTTGATAAAATAAATCCTCTGAGGGAGAGAGAGAGGGAGAGACGCAGGGCTGACAGGCCCTTTTTTGTCTGTGTGTGTGAAAACGTCAGTTGGGATTTAAATTTCTGAACATTCCGCAATGTTAAGTCAATAGGAGTTTTTCCGAGTTTTGATCGTCATTTTTAGGAAAACCGTAAGTCCAATCAGTTAGAAAAGATATAGCACACTATTCGGGATTAGTCTGAAGGTCTGTGCCGAGTTTGGTGCATGTAGCTTAAAAGCTCTAGGAGGAGTTAGATTTAGAAATTTAGTCTCAGAAGAATAATAATAATATTAAGTTTAAATAGGATTTCAGTAAGTTGGCTTTCTCAAGCCAACCTAATAACTAGAATGTACATTTCCTGAAGAAAATGTGAGTGGTGCTTGCCGTGGCAAAATTTCTTACCATAATGTCCCACCTACTGCCCAAAGTTGAAAGAGGCCACCCCCATGACAGTAGGATGTTCTGGTGCAAAGATATTGGTGTTGTTCCATGGTTGCTAGGGAAACCCATCTGGTTGATATGCAGTTACTAAGGTGACAGCCACCAATGCTACTTGCCATCCTGAGTAAAATAAGTCAACCCGGAACTCTCTACGATTTTCTAGTAGAGAGATATGTGATTTGTTACTTGGTTGCTAGGGTAACCCCATCTGGTTGCTAGGCAGTTAACAAGGGGCAAGCCAACAATGCTCCTTGCCATCCTGAGTGAAATAAGTCAACCCGGAAATCTCTGTGATTTTCTTGTGCAGAGATATGTGATTTTTTTCTTGGTTGCTAGGGTAACCCCATCTGGTTGCTATGCAGTTACCAAGGTGACAGGCAACAATGCTCCTTGCCATCCTGAGTGAAATAAGTCAACCCAGAATTCTCTGTGATTTTCTTGTGCAGAGATATGTGATTTGTTTCTTGGTTGCTAGGGTAACCCCATCTGGTTGCTAGGCAGTTACCAAGGTGACAGCCAACAATGCTCCTTGCCATCCTGAGTGAAATAAGTCAACCCGGAAGTCTCTGTGATTTTCTTGTGCAGAGATATGTGATTTGTTTCTTGGTTGCTAGGGTAAGCCCATCTGGTTGCTAGGCAGTTACCTAGGTGACAGGCAACAATGCTCCTTGCCATCCTGAGTAAAATAAGTCAACCCGGAAGTCTCTGTGATTTTCTTGTGCAGAGATATGCGATTTCTTTCTTGGTTGCTAGGGTAACCCCATCTGGTTGCTAGGCAGTTACCTACGTGATACTCATAAGGCCCCTTGCAATCCTGTGAGAAATATTTCAACCCCTATGTCTCTACGATGTTCTGGTTGAAAGATATGTGATTTGTTACTTGGTTACTAGGGTAACCCCATCTGGTTGCTAGGCAGTTACCAAGGTGACAGCCAACAATGCTCCTTGCCATCCTGAGTGAAATAAGTCAACCCGGAAGTCTCTGTGATTTTCTTGTGCAGAGATATTTGATTTGTTTCTTGGTTGCTAGGGTAACCCCATCTGGTTGCTAGGCAGTTATCAAGGTGACAGGGAACAATGCTCCTTGCCATCCTGAGTGAAATAAGTCAACCCGGAAGTCTCTACGTCATTCTGTTCCTAAGATACACATCTTAGTGATTTTGAATGGATGTCAATGGTTCTTTGTTGCTAGGGTGCGTTAAATGGTTGCTAGGGCGTGGCTAAGTAGTTCACATGATGAAAGCTGAAGACTGATTACTCACCCAATTAAAACAAAGCAACTATCATGTCTCTAGGACATTCTGATCTGAAGATATCTTACTGTAATTGAAATCAATAAATGTGGTTGCTAGGGTGCTCTAAATTGTTGCTAGGGAGTGGCTTGGCAGCTGCCAATGATGAATCTCCAAAGGCTGCTTGTCAGTATGAATGATATAAACCAACTCCCATGCCTCTGTGACATTAAGAATGGAAGATATCTCTCTTTGTATTTTGGTTGCTAAGGTGCTTGAAAATGGTTGCTAGGGAGGGGCTAGGAAGTGTTGAGGGGATTCATGATTGGCTGTTTTACTGCCCCAAGTCAAACGAGACCACCCTCGTGTTTCTATGATAATTAAGTCTGGAGAAATCCCTTTGATCTCTTTCAATGGAAGTCTATGGGACTTGTTGCTAAGGTACTGTAAATGGTTGCTAGGGCGTGGCTTGATAGCTTCACAATGATCCTGAGAGACTGATTGGTCGTCTGAATAAAATGAGCCCGCCCCTTTGTCTCTAAGACACTGTGATCCAGAGTTATGTTCAATACAAAATGTACCATAGACTTAACATTGGGGCAAATTTGGGCAGCTCCTGCCCCCAAGGGGTGCAACTTTTACCCCATTGTGAGGTATGTTCTCACAGAGCCTGTCAGCCTCTTCAAATGTGGTAAATCACACGTCTCTGTGAAATCCTCGCTCTGAGCTATAACTCGTCAAAGTTTGGCTCAATGTTAAGTCAATGGGATGTTTTGCACAATTTTTTGCCCCTGGGGCAAATACCGTACCCCCGATCACTTATAGAAGTCAAAGCACACCATTCCCAAATAATCCGCACGATTTGACGCCTCATTTGTGGGTCTGCGACCAAAAATTTTTTCAAAAATTCCATTGACTTACATTGGGGCAACTTTGGGCAGCTACTGCCCCCCAGGGGTAAAACTTTTACCCCATTGTGAGGTATGTTCTCAGAGAGCCTGTCAGCCTCTTCAAATGTGGTAAATCACACGTCTCTGTGAAATCCTCGCTCTGAGCTATAACTCGTCAAAGTTTGGCTCAATGTTAAGTC
This sequence comes from Moxostoma hubbsi, assembly GCA_032164185.1. Taxonomy (NCBI): domain Eukaryota; kingdom Metazoa; phylum Chordata; class Actinopteri; order Cypriniformes; family Catostomidae; genus Moxostoma; species Moxostoma hubbsi. The sequence continues at coordinate 6,627,571 of JAVLUX010000030.1, forward strand.
AATGGGATTTTTTTGCCCAATTTTTTGCCCCTGGGGCAAACACCGTACCCCCGATCGCTTAGAAAAGATATAGCACACCTCTCCTCAATGAGCCGCACGATTTGATGCCTCACTCAGAGGTCTGTGACAAAAGCTGCGGGAGGAGTAGCGTGCCAAACTATGTGTGGAAAAATAATAATAATTATAATAATAAAAATAACTAGAATGTACATTTCCTGAAGAAAATGTGAGTGGTGCTTGCCGTGGCAAAATTTCTTACCACAATATCCCACCTACTGCCCAAAGTTGAAAGACGCTACCCCCATGACAGTAGTATGATCTGGTGCAGAGATATTGGTGTTGTTCCATGGTTTCTAGGGTAACCCCATCTGGTTGATATGCAGTTACTAAGGTGACAGCCACCAATGCTACTTGCCATCCTGAGTAAAATAAGTCAACCCGGAACACTCTACGATTTTCTAGTAGAGAGATATGTGATTTGTTACTTGGTTGCTAGGGTAACCCCATCTGGTTGCTAGGCAGTTAACAAGGGGCAAGCCAACAATGCTCCTTGCCATCCTGAGTGAAATAAGTCAACCCGGAAATCTCTGTGATTTTCTTGTGCAGAGATATGTGATTTTTTTCTTGGTTGCTAGGGTAACCCCATCTGGTTGCTAGGCAGTTACCTAGGTGACAGGCAACAATGCTCCTTGCCATCCTGAGTGAAATAAGTCAACCCGGAAATCTCTGTGATTTTCTTGTGCAGAGATATGTGATTTTTTTCTTGGTTGCTAGGGTAACCCCATCTGGTTGCTAGGCAGTTACCTAGGTGACAGGCAACAATGCTCCTTGCCATCCTGAGTAAAATAAGTCAACCCGGAAGTCTCTGTGATTTTCTTGTGCAGAGATATGCGATTTCTTTCTTGGTTGCTAGGGTAACCCCATCTGGTTGCTAGGCAGTTACCTACGTGATACTCATAAGGCCCCTTGCAATCCTGTGAGAAATATTTCAACCCCTATGTCTCTACGATGTTCTGGTTGAAAGATATGTGATTTGTTACTTGGTTACTAGGGTAACCCCATCTGGTTGCTAGGCAGTTACCAAGGTGACAGCCAACAATGCTCCTTGCCATCCTGAGTGAAATAAGTCAACCCGGAAGTCTCTGTGATTTTCTTGCGCAGAGATATTTGATTTGTTTCTTGGTTGCTAGGGTAACCCCATCTGGTTGCTAGGCAGTTTTCAAGGTGACAGGGAACAATGCTCCTTGCCATCCTGAGTGAAATAAGTCAACCCGGAAGCCTCTGTGATTTTCTTGTGCAGAGATATTTGATTTGTTTCTTGGTTGCTAGGGTAACCCCATCTGGTTGCTAGGCAGTTACCAAGGTGACAGCCAACAATGCTCCTTGCCATCCTGAGTGAAATAAGTCAACCCGGAAGTCTCTGTGATTTTCTTGTGCAGAGATATGTGATTTGTTTCTTGGTTGCTAGGGTAACCCCATCTGGTTGCTAGGCAGTTACCAAGGTGACAGCCAACAATGCTCCTTGCCATCCTGAGTGAAATAAGTCAACCCGGAAGTCTCTGTGATTTTCTTGTGCAGAGATATGTGATTTGTTACTTGGTTGCTAGGGTAACCCTATCTGGTTGCTAGGCAGTTACCAGGGTGATATTTATCAAGTCTAATTTCCATCCTGAGTGAAATAAGTCAACCCGGAAGTCTCTACGTCATTCTGATCCTAAGATACACATCTTAGTGATTTTGAATGGATGTCAATGGTTCTTTGTTGTTAGGGTGCTTTAATTGGTTGCTAAGGCGTGGGTAAGTAGTTCTCATGATGAATGCTGAAGACTGATTACTCACCCAATGAAAACAAAGCAACTATCATGTCTCTAGGACATTCTAATCTGAAGATATCTTACTGTAATTGAAATCAATAAATGTGGTTGCTAGGGTGCTCTAAATTGTTGCTAGGGAGTGGCTTGGCAGCTGCCAATGATGAATCTTCAAAGGCTGCTTGTTGGTATGAATGATATAAACCAACTCCCATGCCTCTGTGACATTCAGAATGGAAGATATCTCTCTTTGGATTTTGGTTGCTAAGGTGCTAGAAAATGGTTGCTAGGGAGGGGCTAGGAAGTGTTGAGGGGATTCATGATTGGCTGTTTTACTGCTCCAAGTCAAACGAGACCACCCTCGTGTTTCTATGATAATTCAGTCCGGAGAAATCCCTTTGATCTCTTTCAATGGAATTCTATGGGACTTGTTGCTAAGGTGCTGTAAATGGTTGCTAGGGCGTGGCTTGATAGCTTCACAATGATCCTGAGAGACTGATTGGTCGTCTGAGTAAAATGAGCCCGCCCCCTTGTCTCTAAGACACTGTTATCCAGAGTTATGTTCAATACAAAATCTACCATAGACTTAACATTGGGGCAAATTTGGGCAGCTCCTGCCCCCAAGGGGTGCAACTTTTACCCCATTGTGAGGTATGTTCTCACAGAGCCTGTCAGCCTCTTCAAATGTGGCAAATCACACGTGTCTGTGAAATCCATGCTCTGAGATATGACTTGTCAAATTTGGCTCAATGTTAAGTCAATGGGATGTTTTGCACAATTTTTTGCCCCTGGGGCAAATACCGTACCCCCGATCACTTATAGAAGTCAAAGCACACCATTTCAAAATAATCCGCACGATTTGACGCCTCATTTGTGGGTCTGCGACCAAAATTTTTTTCAAAAATTCCATTGACTTACATTGGGGCAACTTTGGGCAGCCACTGCCCCCCAGGGGTAAAACTTTTACCCCATTGTGAGGTACGTTCTCAGAGAGCCTGTCAGCCTCTTCAAATGTGGTAAATCACACGTCTCTGTGAAATCCTCGCTCTGAGCTATAACTCGTCAAAGTTCGGCTCAATGTTAAGTCAATGGGATTTTTTTGCCCAATTTTTTGCCCCTGGGGCAAACACCGTACCCTCGATCGCTTAGAAAAGATATAGCACACCTCTCCTCAATGAGCCGCACGATTTGATGCCTCACTCAGAGGTCTGTGACAAAAGCTGCGGGAGGAGTAGCGCGCCAAACTATGTGTGGAAAAATAATAATAATTATAATAATAACTAGAATGTACATTTCCTGAAGAAAATGTGAGTGGTGCTTGCCGTGGCAAAATTTCTTACCACAATGTCCCACCTACTGCCCAAAGTTGAAAGAGGCCACCCCCATGACAGTAGGATGTTCTGGTGCAGAGATATTGGTGTTGTTCCATGGTTGCTAGGGAAACCCATCTGGTTGCTAGGCAGTTACCAAGGTGACAGGCAACAATGCACCTTATCATCCTGAGTGAAATAAGTCAACCCGGAAGTCTCTGTGATTTTCTTGTGCAGAGATATGTGATTTGTTTCTTGGTTGCTAGGGTAACCCCATCTGGTTGCTAGGCAGTTACCAAGGTGACAGCCAATAATGCTCCTTGCCATCCTGAGTGAAATAAGTCAACCCGGAAGTCTCTGTGATTTTCTAGTACATAGATATGTGATTTGTTACTTGGTTGCTAGGATAAACCCATCTGGTTGCTAGGCAGTTACCAGGGTGATATTTATCAAGTCTACATTCCATCCTGAGTGAAATAAGTCAACCCGGAAGTCTCTGTGATTTTCTTGTGCAGAGATATGTGATTTGTTTCTTGGTTGCTAGGGTAACCCCATCTGGTTGCTAGGCAGTTACCAAGGTGACAGCCAACAATGCTCCTTGCCATCCTGAGTGAAATAAGTCAACCCGGAAGTCTCTGTGATTTTCTTGTGCAGAGATATGTGATTTGTTTCTTGGTTGCTAGGGTAAGCCCATCTGGTTGCTAGGCAGTTACCTAGGTGACAGGCAACAATGCTCCTTGCCATCCTGAGTAAAATAAGTCAACCCGGAAGTCTCTGTGATTTTCTTGTGCAGAGATATGTGATTTGATTCTTGGTTGCTAGGGTAACCCCATCTGGTTGCTAGGCAGTTACCTACGTGATACTCATAAGGCCCCTTGCAATCCTTTGAGAAATATTTCAACCCCTATGTCTCTACGATGTTCTGGTTGAAAGATATGTGATTTGTTACTTGGTTACTAGGGTAACCCCATCTGGTTGCTAGGCAGTTACCAAGGTGACAGCCAACAATGCTCCTTGCCATCCTGAGTGAAATAAGTCAACCCGGAAGTCTCTGTGATTTTCTTGTGCAGAGATATTTGATTTGTTTCTTGGTTGCTAGGGTAACCCCATCTGGTTGCTAGGCAGTTATCAAGGTGACAGGGAACAATGCTCCTTGCCATCCTGAGTGAAATAAGTCAACCCGGAAGTCTCTACGTCATTCTGATCCTAAGATACACATCTTAGTGATTTTGAATGGATGTCAATGGTTCTTTGTTGCTAGGGTGCGTTAAATGGTTGCTAGGGCGTGGCTAAGTAGTTCACATGATGAAAGCTGAAGACTGATTACTCACCCAATTAAAACAAAGCAACTATCATGTCTCTAGGACATTCTGATCTGAAGATATCTTACTGTAATTGAAATCAATAAATGTGGTTGCTAGGGTGCTCTAAATTGTTGCTAGGGAGTGGCTTGGCAGCTGCCAATGATGAATCTCCAAAGGCTGCTTGTCAGTATGAATGATATAAACCAACTCCCATGCCTCTGTGACATTAAGAATGGAAGATATCTCTCTTTGTATTTTGGTTGCTAAGGTGCTTGAAAATGGTTGCTAGGGAGGGGCTAGGAAGTGTTGAGGGGATTCATGATTGGCTGTTTTACTGCCCCAAGTCAAACGAGACCACCCTCGTGTTTCTATGATAATTCAGTCTGGAGAAATCCCTTTGATCTCTTTCAATGGAAGTCTATGGGACTTGTTGCTAAGGTGCTGTAAATGGTTGCTAGGGCGTGGCTTGATAGCTTCACAATGATCCTGAGAGACTGATTGGTCGTCTGAGTAAAATGAGCCCGCCCCTTTGTCTCTAAGACACTGTGATCCAGAGTTATGTTCAATACAAAATGTACCATAGACTTAACATTGGGGCAAATTTGGGCAGCTCCTGCCCCCAAGGGGTGCAACTTTTACCCCATTGTGAGGTATGTTCTCACAGAGCCTGTCAGCCTCTTCAAATGTGGCAAATCACACGTGTCTGTGAAATCCATGCTCTGAGCTATGACTTGTCAAATTTGGCTCAATGTTAAGTCAATGGGATGTTTTGCACAATTTTTTGCCCCTGGGGCAAATACCGTACCCCCGATCACTTATAGAAGTCAAAGCACACCATTCCCAAATAATCCGCACGATTTGACGCCTTATTTGTGGGTCTGCGACCAAAAAATTTTTCAAAAATTCCATTGACTTACATTGGGGCAACTTTGGGCAGCTACTGCCCCCCAGGGGTAAAACTTTTACCCCATTGTGAGGTATGTTCTCAGAGAGCCTGTCAGCCTCTTCAAATGTGGTAAATCACATGTCTCTGTGAAATCCTCGCTCTGAGCTATAACTCGTCAAAGTTTGGCTCAATGTTAAGTCAATGGGATTTTTTTGCCCAATTTTTTGCCCCTGGGGCAAACACCGTACCCCCGATCGCTTATAAAAGTCATAGCACACCTCTCCTCAATGAGCCGCACGATTTGACACCTCATTCATGGGTCTACGCCAAAAGGTGCGGGACGAGTTAGGTGCCGAAGTTTTGTACGGAAGAAGAAGAAGAAGAAGAAGAAGAAAAATAAGTATGTGAGATTACAATAGTGTTGCTTTGCAAGCACCACTAACTAGAATGTACATTTCCTGAAGAAAATGTGAGTGGTGCTTGCCGTGGCAAAACTCGTCAAGTAGCATTTTCAAACTTGTTTCTAAGCACTAAAATAAAGGTCATAGAATGTTGCTAACATGTGTTTTTCATGATGGTAGCACGTTTTTAGAATGTTTTAGTACTTTGCTAGGTGAAGCTAGCATGTGTTAGCATGATACTAGCACATTTTTAGCATGTTTTAGCACTTCCTTTGGCAATGCTAACATGTGTTAGCATGATGCTAGCATCTTTTTAACATGTTTTAGCAATCCCCTAAGCAACGCTAACATGCATTAGCATAATGATAGCACGTTTTAACATGTTTTAGCACTTTGCTAGGTGAAGCTAGCATGTGTTAGCATGATACTAGCACGTTTCTAACATGTTTTAGCACTTTGCTAGGCGATGCTAACGTATGTTAGCATGATGCTAGCACGTTTTTAACATGTTTTAGCAATCCCCTAAGCAATGCTAACATGCATTAGCATAATGCTAGCACGTTTTAACATGTTTTAGCACTTTGCTAGGTGAAGCTAGCATGTGTTAGCATGATACTAGCACGTTTCTAGCATGTTTTAGCACTTTGCTAGGCGATGCTAACATGTGTTAGCATGATGCAAGCAAGTTTTTAACATGTTTTAGCACTTCGCTAGGCGATGCCAGCATGTGTTAGCATGATGCTAGCATGTTTTTAGCATGTTTTAGCACTTCGCTAGGCGATGCTAACATGTTTTAGCATGATGCTAGCACATTTTTAACATGTTGTAGCAATCCCCTAACCAATGCTAACATGCATTAGCATAATACTAGCACGTTTTTAGCATGTTTTAGCACTTCACTAGGCGATGCTAACATGTGTTAGCATAATGCTAGCACGTTTTAACATGTTTTAACATTTTGCTAGGCAATGCCAGCATGTGTTAGCATGATACTAGCACGTTTTTAGCATGTTTTAGCACTTCGCTAGGCGATGCTAACATGTGTTAGCATGATGCTAGCACATTTTTAACATGTTTTAGCAATCCCCTAAGCAATGCTAACATGCATTAGCATAATGCTAGCACGTTTTAACATGTTTTAACACTTTGCTAGGCAATGCCAGCATGTGTTAGCATGATGCTAGCACGTTTTTAGCATTTTTTAACACTTCGCTAGGCAATACTATCATGTGTTAGCATGTTTTTAGCACGTTTTTAGCATGTTTTAGCACTTCGCTAGGTGATGCCAACATGTGTTAGCATGTTGCTAGCACGTTTTTAGCATGTTTTAGCACTTCGCAAGGTGATGCCAACATGTGTTAGCATGTTGCTAGCACATTTTTAGCATGTTTTAGGGTGTGGCTATGAAGATTTTTATTGACTGCTTGATAAAAGAAATCCTCTGAGGGAGAGAGAGAGAGAGACGCAGGGCTGACAGGCCCTTTTTTGTCTGTGTGTGTGAAAAAGTCAGTTGGGATTTAAATTTCTGAACATTCCGCAATGTAAAGTCAATGGGATTTTTTTGGCCGCTTTTTCGTCCGCTGTTCGAACATCGTACACCCGATCGCTTAGAAAAGATATAGCACACCTCTCCTCAATGAGCCGCACGATTTGATGCCTCACTCAGGGGTCTGTGACAAAAGCTGCAGGAGGAGTAGCGCGCCAAACTTTGTGTGGAAAAATAATAATAATTATAATAATAATAAGTATGCAAGAGAACAATAGTGATGCTTTGCCTATGGCAAGCACCACTAATAATAAGTATGCAAGAGAACAATAGTGATGCTTTGCCTATGGCAAGCACCACTAATAAGTATGCAAGAGAACAATAGTGATGCTTTGCCTATGGCAAGCACCACTAATAATAAGTTTAAATAGGATTTCAGTAAGTTGGCTTTCTCAAGCCAACCTAACTAGATTAAAAAGTTTGAGTACAAACTTTAGGTTGGCTTGAGAAAGCCTAGCATAAAGTTTGAAGTAGTTGTAAAAGTTTGAAGATTTACGGTTTCTAATTTGATGTAATTATAAGTAGTAGTTTTCAAAGTTCAAAGTTTAGAGATTATAAAACCATTCAGTCTATCAAATAGATAGATAGATAGATAGATAGATAGATAGATAGATAGATAGATAGATAGATAGATAGATATTGACCCTCAGATAGATAGATAGATAGATAGATATTGACCCTCAGATAGATAGATAGATAGATAGATGATAGATAGATAGATAGATAGATAGATAGATAGATAGATATTGACCCTCAGATAGATAGATAGATAGATAGTTATTGACCATCAGATAGATAGATAGATAGATAGATAGTTATTGACCATCAGATAGATAGATAAATAGATAGATAGATAGATAGATAGATAGATAGATATTGACCATTAGATAGATAGATAGATAGATAGATATTGATCCTCAGATAGATAGATAGATATTGACCCTCAGATAGATAGATAGAAAGATAGAAAGATAGAAAGATAGATTGATGGTCATTGACCCTTAGATAGATAGATATTGACCGTCAGATAAATAGATAGATAGATAGTCATTGACCCTGAGATATAGATAGATAGAGTATGAACCACAGATAGATAGATAGATAGATAGATAGATAGATAGATAGATAGATAGATAGTTATTGACCCGCAGATAGTTAGATAGATAGATAGATAGATATTGACCATCAGATAGATAGATAGATAGATAGATAGATAGATAGTCATTGACTCTTAGATAGATAGATAGATATTGACCGTCAGATATATAGATAGACAGATAGTCATTGACCCTGAGATATAGATAGATAATGACCCACAGATAGATAGATAGATAGTTATTGACCCGCAGATAGTTAGATAGATAGATAGATAGATATTGACCCTCAGATAGATAGATAGATAGATAGATATTGACCCTCAGATAGATAGATAGATAGATAGATAGATAGAGTATGACTCATAGATAGATAGATAGATAGATAGATAGATATTGACCCTCAGATAGATAGATAGATAGATAGATAGATAGATAGATATTGACCATTAGATAGATAGATAGATAGATAGATAGATAGATAGATAGATATTGATCCTCAGATAGATAGATAGATATTGACCGTCAGATAGATAGATAGATAGATAGAAAGATAGAAAGATAGATTGATAGTCATTGACCCTTAGATAGATAGATAGATATTGACCGTCAGATAAATAGATAGATAGATAGTCATTGACCCTGAGATATAGATAGATAGAGTATGAACCACAGATAGATAGATAGATAGATAGATAGTTATTGACCCGCAGATAGTTAGATAGATAGATAGATAGATATTGACCATCAGATAGATAGATAGATAGATAGATAGATAGTCATTGACTCTTAGATAGATAGATAGATATTGACCGTCAGATATATAAATAGACAGATAGTCATTGACCCTGAGATATAGATAGATAGAGTATGACCCACAGATAGATAGATAGATAGTTATTGACCCGCAGATAGTTAGATAGATAGATAGATAGATATTGACCCTCAGATAGATAGATAGATAGATAGATAGATAGATAGATAGATAGATAGAGTATGACCCATAGATAGATTGATAGATAGATAGATAGATAGATAGATAGATAGATATTGACCCTCAGATAGATAGATAGATAGTTATTGACCATCAGATAGATAGATAGATAGATAGATAGATAGATAGTTATTGACCATCAGATAGATATATAGATAGATAGATAGATAGATAGATATTGACCATTAGATAGATAGATAGATAGATATTGATCCTCAGATAGATAGATAGATATTGACCCTCAGATAGATAGATAGATAGATAGATAGAAAGAAAGATAGAAAGATAGATAGATTGATAGTCATTGACCATTAGATAGATAGATAGATATTGACCGTCAGATATATAGATAGATAGATAGTCATTGACCCTGAGATATAGATAGATAGAGTATGAACCACAGATAGATAGATAGATAGATAGTTATTGACCCGCAGATAGTTAGATAGATAGATAGATAGATATTGACCCTCAGATAGATAGATAGATAGATAGATAGATAGTCATTGACTCTTAGATAGATAGATAGATAGATAGATATTGACCGTCAGATATATAGATAGACAGATAGTCATTGACCCTGAGATATAGATAGATAGAGTATGACCCACAGATAGATAGATAGATAGTTATTGACCCGCAGATAGTTAGATAGATAGATAGATAGATATTGACCCTCAGATAGATGGATAGATAGATAGATATTGACCATCAGAAAGATAGATAGATAGACAGATAGATAGATAGACAGATAGATATATCATTTTTTACTTGGTTGCTAGGGTAACCCAATCTGGTTGCTAGGCAGTTTCCAGGGTGATCCTTATCAAGCCTCCTTTTCATTCTGAGTGTATAAAGTCAACCCGGAAGTCTCTATGATTTTCTGTTGCATAGATATGTGATTTGTTACTTGGTTGCTAGGGTAACCATATCTGGTTGATAGGCAGTTACCAGAGTGATATATATCAAGGCTACTTTCCATCTTGAGTAAAATAAGTGAAACAGGAAGTCTCTACGATTTTCTGGTGCAGAGTTATGTGATTTGTTACTTGGTTGCTAGGGTAAGCCCTTGTCGTTGCTAAGCAGTTACCAGAGTGATACTTATCAAGCCTCCTTTCCATCCTGAGTGAATTATGTCAACCCGGAAGTCTCTACGATTTTCTGGTGCAGAGATATGTGATTTGTTAGTTGGTTGCTAGGGTAACCCCATCTGGTTGCTAGGCAGTTACTAAGGTGATACTCATAAGGCTCCTTGAAATCCTGTGTGAAATATGTCAACCCCTAAGTCTCTACGATGTTCTGGTTCAAAGATATGTGATTTGTTACTTGGTTGCTAGGGTAACCGCATCTGGTTGCTAGGCAGTTACCAGAGGGATACATATCAAGGCTACTTTCCATCCTGAGTGAAATAAGTGAAACAGGAAGTCTCTATGATTTTCTGGTGCAGAGATATGTGATTTGTTACTTGGTTGCTAGGGTAAACACATCTGGTTGCTAGGCAGTTACCAAAGTGATACTCATAAGGCTCCTTGCAATCCTGTGTGAAATATGTCAACCCCTAAGTCTCTACGATGTTCTGGTTCAAAGATATGTGATTTGTTACTTGGTTGCTAAGGTAACCCTGTCTGGTTGCTATGCAGTTACCAGAGTGATACATATCAAGGCTACTTTCCATCCTGAGTGAAATAAGTGAAACAGGTAGTCTCTACGATTTTCTGGTGCAGAGATATGTGATTTGTTACTTGGTTGCTAGGGTATCCCCGTCTGGTTGCTAGGCAGTTACCAGAGTGATACATATCAAGGCTACTTTCCATCCTGAGTGAATAAAGTCAACCCGGAAGTCTTTATGATTTTCTGTTGCAGAGATATGTGATTTGTTACTTGGTTGCTAGGGTAATCACATCTGGTTGCTAGGCAGTTACCAGAGTGATACATATCAAGGCTACTTTCCATCCTGAGTGAAATAAGTCAACCCGGAAGTCTCTCTGATTTTCTGTTGCAGAGATATGTGATTTGTTACTTGGTTGCTAGGGTAATCACATCTGGTTGCTAGGCAGTTACCAGAGTGATACATATCAAGGCTACTTTCCATCCTGAGTGAAATAAGTCAACCCGGAAGTCTCTCTGATTTTCTGTTGCAGAGATATGTGATTTGTTACTTGGTTGCTAGGGTAATCACATCTGGTTGCTAGGCAGTTACCAGAGTGATACATATCAAGGCTACTTTCCATCTTGAGTGAAATAAGTGAAACAGGAAGTCACTACGATTTTCTGGTGCAGAGATATGTGATTTGTTACTTGGTTGCTAGGGTAACCCCATCTGGTTGCTAGGCAGTTACCAGAGTGATACATATCAAGGCTACTTTCCATCCTGAGTGAAATAAGTGAAACAGGAAGTCTGTATGATTTTCTGGTGCAGAAATATGTGATTTGTTATTTGGTTGCTAGGGTAACCCTGTCTGGTTGTTATGCAGTTACCAGGGTGATACTTATCAAGCCTCCTTTCCATACTGAGTGAATCAAGTCAACCTGGAAGCTACTATACTGTGGCTATGAAGATTTTAGGTCATTACTTATTGGCTGCTTGATAAAAGAAATCCTCTGAGGGAGAGAGAGAAGGAGAGACGCAGGGCTGACAGGCCCTTTTTTGTCTGTGTGTGTGAAAACGGCAGTTGGGATTTAAATTTCTGAACATTCCGCAATGTTAATCAATGGGAGTTTTTCCGAGTTTTGATCGTCATTTTTAGGAAAACCGTAAGTCCGATCAGTTAGAAAAGATATAGCACACTATTCGGGATTAGTCTGAAGGTCTGTGCCGAGTTTGGTGCATGTAGCTTCAAAGCTCTAGGAGGAGTTACATTTAGAAATTTAGTCTCAGAAGAATAATAATAATAACTAGATTAAAAAGTTTGAGTACAAACTTTAGGTTGGCTTGAGAAAGCCTAGCATAAAGTTTGAAGTAGTTGTAAAAGTTTGAAGATTTACGGTTTCTAGTTTGATGTAATTATAATTAGTAGTTTTCAAAGTTCAAAGTTTAGAGATTATAAAACCATTCTGTCTATCAAATAGATTAGATAGATAGATAGATAGATAGATAGATAGATAGATAGATAGATATTGACCCTCAGATAGATAGATAGATAGATAGATAGAGTCTAACCCATAGATAGATAGATAGATAGATAGATAGATAGATAGAGAGTATGACCATCAGATAGATAGATAGATAGATAGATAGATATTGACCATCAGATAGATAGATCGATAGATAGATAGATAGATAGTTATTGACCATCAGATAGATAGATAGATAGATAGATAGATAGATAGATAGATAGATAGATAGATATTGATCCTCAGATAGATAGATAGATATTGACCCTTAGATAGATAGATAGATAGATAGATAGATAGATAGTCATTGACCCTTAGATAGATAGATAGATATTGACCGTCAGATATATAGATAGATAGTCATTGACCCTGAGATATAGATAGATAGAGTATGACCCACAGATAGATAGATAGATAGTTATTGACCTGCAGATAGTTAGATAGATAGAAATTGACCCTCAGATAGATAGATAGATAGATAGATATTGACCCTCAGAAAGATAAATAGATAGATAGATAGATAGATAGATAGATAGACAGATAGATATATCATTTTTTACTTGGTTGCTAGGGTAACCCAATCTGGTTGCTAGGCAGTTTCCAGGGTGATCCTTATCAAGCCTCCTTTTCATTCTGAGTGAAAAAGTCAACCCGGAAGTCTCTATGATTTTCTGTTGCATAGATATGTGATTTGTTACTTGGTTGCTAGGGTAACCATATCTGGTTGATAGGCAGTTACCAGAGTGATATATATCAAGGCTACTTTCCATCTTGAGTAAAATAAGTCAAACAGGAAGTCTCTACGATTTTCTGGTGAAGAGATATATTATTTGTTACTTGGTTGCTAGGGTAACCCCATCTGGTTGCTATGCAGTTACCAGGGTGATACTTATCAAGCCTCCTTTCCATCCTGAGTGAATTATGTCAACCCGGAAGTCTCTACGATTTTCTGTTGCAGAGATATGTGATTTGTTACTTGGTTGCTAGGGTATCCCTGTCTGGTTGCTATGCAGTTACCAGGGTGATACTTATCAAGCCTCCTTTCCATCCTGAGTGAAATAAGTGAAACAGGAAGTCTCTACGATTTTCTGGTGCAGAGATATGTGATTTGTTAGTTGGTTGCTAGGGTAACCCCATCTGGTTGCTAGGCAGTTACCAAGGTGATACTCATAAGGCTCCTTGCAATCCTGTGTGAAATATGTCAACCCCTAAGTCTCTACGATGTTCTGGTTCAAAGATATGTGATTTGTTACTTGGTTGCTAGGGTAACCGCATCTGGTTGCTAGGCAGTTACCAGAGGGATACATATCAAGGCTACTTTCCATCCTGAGTGAAATAAGTGAAACAGGAAGTCTCTATGATATTCTGGTGCAGAGATATGTGATTTGTTACTTGGTTGCTAGGGTAAACACATCTGGTTGCTAGGGAGTTACAAAAGTGATACTCATAAGGCTCCTTGCATCCTGTGTGAAATATGTCAACCCGGAAGTCTCTACGATGTTCTAGTTCAAAGATATGTGATTTGTTACTTGGTTGCTAAGGTAACCCTGTCTGGTTGCTATGCAGTTACCAGAGTGATACATATCAAGGCTACTTTACATCCTGAGTGAAATAAGTCAACCCGGAAGTCTGTATGAATTTCTGGTGCAGAGATATGTGATTTGTTATTTGGTTGCTAGGGTAACCCTGTCTGGTTGCTATGCAGTTACCAGGGTGATGCATATCAAGGCTACTTTCCATCCTGTGTGAAATATGTCAACTCCTAAGTCTCTACGATGTTCTGGTTCAAAGATATGTGATTTGTTACTTGGTTGCTAGGGTAACCACATCTGGTTGCTAGGCAGTTACCAGAGTGATACATATCAAGCCTCCTTTCCATCCTGAGTGAAATAAGTGAAACAGGAAGTCTCTACGATTTTCTGGTGCAAAGATATGTGATTTGTTACTTGGTTGCTAGGGTAACCCCATCTGGTTGCTAGGCAGTTACCAAGGTGACAGCCAACAGTGCTCCTTGCCATCCTGAGTGAAATAAGTCAACCCGGAAGTCTCTGTGATTTTCTAGTACAGAGATATGTGATTTGTTTCTTGGTTGCTAGGGTAACCCCATCTGGTCGCTAGGCAGTTACCAAGGTGACAGCCAACAATGCTCCTTGCAATCCTGAGTGAAATAAGTCAACCCAGATTTCTCTGTGATTTTCTAGTACAGAGATATGTGATTTGTTTCTTGGTTGCTAGGGTAACCCCATCTGGTTGCTAGGCAGTTACCAAGGTGACAGGCAACAATGCTCCTTGCCATCCTGAGTGAAATAAGTCAACCCGGAAGTCTCTACGTCATTCTGATCCTAAGATACACATCTTAGTGATTTTGAATGGATGTCAATGGTTCTTTGTTGCTAGGGTGCTTTAAATGGTTGCTAGGGCGTGGCTAAGTAGTTGACATGATGAAAGCTGAAGACTGATTACTCACCCAATGAAAACAAAGCAACTATCATGTCTCTAGGACATTCTGATCTGAAGATATCTTACTGTAAATGAAATCAATAAATGTGGTTGCTAGGGTGCTCTAAATTGTTGCTAGGGAGTGGCTTGGCAGCTGCCAATGATGAATCTCCAAAGGCTGCTTGTCAATATGAATGATATAAACCAACTCCCATGCTTCTGTGACATTCAGAATGGAAGATATCTCTCTTTGGATTTTGGTTGCTAAGGTGCTCGAAAATGGTTGCTAGGGAGGGGCTAGGAAGTGTTGAGGGGATTCATGATTGGCTGTTTTACTGCCCCAAGTCAAACGAGACCACCCTCGTGTTTGTATGATAATTCAGTCCGGAGAAATCCCTTTGATCTTTTTCAAAGGAAGTCTATGGGAATTGTTGCTAAGGTGCTGTAAATGGTTGCTAGGGCGTGGCTTGATAGCTTCACAATGATCCTGAGAGACTGATTGGTCGTCTGAGTAAAATGAGCCCGCCCCCTTGTCTGTAAGACACTGTGATCCAGAGTTATGTTCAATACAAAATCTACCATAGACTTAACATTGGGGCAAATTTGGGCAGCTCCTGCCCCCCAGGGGTGCAACTTTTACCCCATTGTGAGGTACGTTCTCACAGAGCCTGTCAGCCTCTTCAAATGAGGTAAATCACAAGTCTCTGCGAAATTCTCGCTCTGAGCTATGACTCGTCAAAATTCGGCTCAATGTTAAGTCAATGGGATTGTTTGCCCAATTTTTTGCCCCTGGGGCAAACACCGTACCCCCGATCGCTTATAAAAGTCATAGCACACCATTCCCAAATAATCCGCACGATTTGACGCCTCATTCGTGGGTCAGCGACCAAAAATTTTTTCAAAAAATTCCATTGACTTACATTGGGGCAATTTTGGGCAGCTCCTGCCCCCCAGGGGTAAAACTTTTACCCCATTGTGAGGTATGTTCTCACAGAGCCTGTCAGCCTCTTCAAATGTGGTAAATCACATGTCTCTGCGAAATCCTCGCTCTGAGCTATGACTTTTCAAAGTTCGGCTCAATGTTAAGTCAATGGGATTTTTTGCCCAATTTTTTGCCCCTGGGGCAAACACCGTACCCCCGATCGCTTAGAAAAGATATAGCACACTATTCGGGATTAGTCTGAAGGTCTGTGCAGAGTTTGGTGCATGTAGCTTAAAAGCTCTAGGAGGAGTTAGATTTAGAAATTTAGTCTCAGAATAATAATAATAATAATAATAAGTTTAAATAGGATTTCAGTAAGTTGGCTTTCTCAAGCCAACCTAACTAGAATGTACATTTCCTGAAGAAAATGTGAGTGGTGCTTGCCGTGGCAAAATTTCGTACCTCAATGTCCCACCTACTGCCCAAAGTTGAAAGAGGCCAGCAACATGACAGTAGGGTGTTCTGGTGCAGAGATATGGGATTTGTTACTTGGTTGCTAGGGTAACCCCATCTGGTTGCTAGGCAGATACCAATTTGACAGGCAACAATTCTACTTGCCATCCCGAGTGAAAAAAGTCAAACCGGAAGTCTCTTCGATTTTGTAGTGCAGAGATATGTGATTTGTTACTTGGTTGCTAGGGTAACCCCATCTGGTTGCTAGGCAGTCACCAAGTTGACAGCCAACAATGCTCCTTGCCATCCTGAGTGAAATAAGTCAACCCGAAAGTCTCATTGATTTTCTTGTGCAGAGATATGTGATTTGTTTCTTGGTTGCTAGGGTAACCCCATCTGGTTGCTAGGCAGTTGCCAAGGTGACAACCAACAATGCTCCTTGCCATCCTGAGTGAAATAAGTCAACCCGGAAGTCTCTGTGATTTTCTTGTAAAGAGATATGTGATTTGTTACTTGGTTGCTAGGATAACCCCATCTGGTTGCTAGGCAGTTACCAGGGTGATATTTATCAAGACTACATTCCATCCTGAGTGAAATAAGTCAACCCGGAAGTCTCTGTGATTTTCTTGTGCAGAGATAGGTGATTTGTTTCTTGGTTGCTAGGGTAACCCCATCTGGTTGCTAGGCAGTTACCAAGGTGACAGCCAACAATGCTCCTTGCCATCCTGAGTGAAATAAGTCAACCCGGAAGTCTCTGTGATTTTCTTGTGCAGAGATATGTGATTTGTTTCTTGGTTGCTAGGGAAACCCCATCTGGTTGCTAGGCAGTTACCAAGGTGACAGGCAACAATGCTCCTTGCTATCCTGGGTGAAATAAGTCAACCCGGAAGTCTCTGTGATTTTCTTGTGCAGAGATATGTGATTTGTTTCTTGGTTGCTAGGATAACCCCATCTGGTTGCTAGGCAGTTACCAGGGTGATATTTATCAAGTCTACTTTCCATCCTGAGTGAAATAAGTCAACCCTGAAGTCTCTACGTCATTCTGATCCTAAGATAGACATCTTAGTGATTTTGAATGGATGGCAATGGTTCTTTGTTGCTAGGGTGCTTTTATTGGTTGCTAGGGCATGGCTAAGTAGTTCACCTGATGAAAGCTGAAGACTGATTACTCACCCAATGAAAACAAAGCAACTATCATGTCTCTAGGACATTCTGATGTGAAGATATCTTACTGTAATTGAAATCAATAAATGTTGTTGCTAGGGTGCCCTAAATTGTTGCTAGGGAGTGGCTTGGCAGCTGCCAATGATGAATCTCCAAAGGCTGCTTGTCAGTATGAATGATATAAACCAACTCCCATGCCTCTGTGACATTCAGAATGGAAGATATCTGTCTTTGGATTTTGGTTGCTAAGGTGCTCGAAAATGGTTGCTAGGGAGGGGCTAGGAAGTGTTGAGGGGATTCATGATTGGCTGTTTTACTGCCCCAAGTCAAACGAGACCACCCTCGTGTTTCTATGATAATTCAGTCCAGAGAAATCCCTTTGATCTCTTTCAATGGAAGTCTATGGGACTTGTTGCTAAGGTACTGTAAATGGTTGCTAGGGCGTGGCTTGATAGCTTCACAATGATCCTGAGAGACTGATTGGTCGTCTGAGTAAAATGAGCCCGCCCCCTTGTCTCTAAGACACTGTGATCCAGAGTTATGTTCAATACAAAATCTACCATAGATTTAACATTGGGGCAAATTTGGGCAGCTCCTGCCCCCCAGGGGTAAAACTTTTACCCCATTGTGAGGTATGTTCTCACAGAGCCTGTCAGCCTCTTCAAATGTGGTAAATCACACGTCTCTGTGAAATCCTCGCTCTGAGCTATAACTCGTCAAAATTCGGCTGAATGTTAAGTCAATGGGATTTTTTGCCCAATTAATTGCCCCTCGGGCAAATACCGTACCCCCGATCACTTATAGTTGCCATAGCACACCATTCCCAAATAATCTGCACGATTTGACGCCTCATTTGTGGGTCTGCGAGCAAAAAATTTTTCAAAAAATTCCATTGACTTACATTGGGGCAACTTTGGGCAGCTCCTGCCCCCCAGGGGTAAAACTTTTACCCCATTGTGAGGTATGTTCTCAGAGAGCCTGTCAGCCTCTTCAAATGTGGTAAATCACACGTCTCTGTGAAATCCTCGCTCTGAGCTATAACTCGTCAAAGTTTGGCTCAATGTTAAGTCAATGGGATTTTTTTGCCCAGTTTTTTGCCCCTGGGGCAAACACCGTACCCCCGATCGCTTAGAAAAGATATAGCACACCTCTCCTCAATGAGCCGCACGATTTGATGCCTCACTCAGAGGTCTGTGACAAAAGCTGCGGGAGGAGTAGCGCGCCAAACTATGTGTGGAAAAATAATAATAATTATAATAATAATAATAAGTATGCAAGAGAACAATAGTGATGCTTTGCCTATGGCAAGCACCACTAACTAGAATGTACATTTCCTGAAGAAAATGTGAGTGGTGCTTGCTGTGGCAAAATTTCTTACCACAATGTCCCACCTACTGCCCAAAGTTGAAAGAGGCCACCCCCATGACAGTAGGATGTTCTGGTGCAGAGATATAGGTGTTGTTCCATGGTTGCTAGGGAAACCCATCTGGTTGATATGCAGTTACTAAGGTGACAGCCACCAACGCTACTCGCCATCCTGAGTAAAATAAGTCAACCCGGAAGTCTCTACGATTTTCTAGTACAGAGGTATGTGATTTGTTACTTGGTTGCTAGGGTAACCCCATCTGGTTGCTAGGCAGTTACCAAGGGGCAAGCCAACAATGCTCCTTGCCATCCTAAATGAAATAAGTCAACACGGAATCACTACAATTTTCTGGTTCAGAGATATATGATTTGTTACTTGGTTGCAAGGGTAACCCCATCTGGTTGCTAGGCAGTTACCAAGGTGACAGCCAACAATGCTCCTTGCCATCCTGAGTAAAATAAGTCAACCCGGAAGTCTCTGTGATTTTCTTGTGCAGAGATATGTGATTTGTTTATTGGTTGCTAGGGTAACCCCATCTGGTTGCTAGGCAGTTACCAAGGTGACAGGCAACAATGCTCCTTGCCATCCTGAGTAAAATAAGTCAACCCGGAAGTCTCTGTGATTGTCTTGTGCAGAGATATGCGATTTCTTTCTTGGTTGCTAGGGTAACCCCATCTGGTTGCTAGGCAGTTACCTACGTGATACTCATAAGGCCCCTTGCAATCCTGTGAGAAATATTTCAACCCCTATGTCTCTACGATGTTCTGGTTCAAAGATATGTGATTTGTTACTTGGTTGCTAGGGTAACCCCATCTGGTTGCTAGGCAGTTACCAAGGTGACAGCCAACAATGCTCCTTGCCATCCTGAGTGAAATAAGTCAAGCCGGAAGTCTCTGTGATTTTCTTGTGCAGAGATATTTGATTTGTTTCTTGGTTGCTAGGGTAACCCCATCTGGTTGCTAGGCAGTTATCAAGGTGACAGGGAACAATGCTCCTTGCCATCCTGAGTGAAATAAGTCAACCCGGAAGTCTCTACGTCATTCTGATCCTAAGATACACATCTTAGTGATTTTGAATGGATGTCAATGGTTCTTTGTTGCTAGGGTGCTTTAAATGGTTGCTAGGGCGTGGCTAAGTAGTTCACATGATGAAAGCTGAAGACTGATTACTCACCCAATTAAAACAAAGCAACTATCATGTCTCTAGGACATTCTGATCTGAAGATATCTTACTGTAATTGAAATCAATAAATGTGGTTGCTAGGGTGCCCTAAATTGTTGCTAGGGAGTGGCTTGGCAGCTGCCAATGATGAATCTCCAAAGGCTGCTTGTCAGTATGAATGATATAAACCAACTCCCATGCCTCTGTGACATTCAGAATGGAAGATATCTGTCTTTGGATTTTGGTTGCTAAGGTGCTCGAAAATGGTTGCTAGGGAGGGGCTAGGAAGTGTTGAGGGGATTCATGATTGGCTGTTTTACTGCCCCAAGTCAAACGAGACCACCCTTGTGTTTCTATGATAATTCAGTCCAGAGAAATCCCTTTGATCTCTTTCAATGGAAGTCTATGGGACTTGTTGCTAAGGTACTGTAAATGGTTGCTAGGGCGTGGCTTGATAGCTTCACAATGATCCTGAGAGACTGATTGGTCGTCTGAGTAAAATGAGCCCGCCCCCTTGTCTCTAAGACACTGTGATCCAGAGTTATGTTCAATACAAAATCTACCATAGACTTAACATTGGGGCAACTTTGGGCAGCTCATGCCCCCCAGGGGTGCAACTTTTACCCCATTGTGAGGTATGTTCTCACAGAGCCTGTCAGCCTCTTCAAATCTGGTTAATCACACGTCTCTGTGAAATCCTCGATCTGAGCTATGACTCGTCAAAGTTCGGCGCAATGTTAAGTCAATGGGATTTTTTGCCCAATTTTTTGCCCCTGGGGCAATCACCGTACCCCCGATCGATTATAAAAGTCATAGGACACCATTCCCAAATAATCCGCACGATTTGACGCCTCATTTGTGGGTTTTCGACCAAAAAATTTTGAAAAAAATTCCATTGACTTACATTGGGGCAACTTTGGGCAGCTCCTGCCCCCCAGGGGTGCAACTTTTACCCCATTGTGAGGTATGTTCTCACAGAGCCTGTCAGCCTCTTCAAATGTGGTAAATCACATGTCTCTGCGAAATCCTCGCTTTGAGCTATGACTCGTCAAAGTTCGGCGCAATGTTAAGTCAATGGGATTTTTTGCCCAATTTTTTGCCCCTGGGGCAAACACCGTACCCCCGATCGCTTATAAAAGTCATAGCACACCTCTCCTCAATGAGCCGCACGATTTGACACCTCATTCATGGGTCTACGCCAAAAGGTGCGGGACGAGTTAGGTGCCGAAGTTTTGTACGGAAGAAGAAGAAGAAGAAGAAGAAGAAGAAAAATAAGTATGTGAGATTACAATAGTGTTGCTTTGCAAGCACCACTAATAATAATAAGTTTAAATAGGATTTCAGTAAGTTGGCTTTCTCAAGCCAACCTAATAATAATAAGTTTAAATAGGATTTCAGTAAGTTGGCTTTCTCAAGCCAACCTAATAATAATAATAATAATAATAAGTTTAAATAGGATTTCAGTAAGTTGGCTTTCTCAAGCCAACCTAATAATAATAAGTATGCAAGAGAACAATAGTGATGCTTTGCCTATGGCAAGCGCCACTAATAATAAGTATGCAAGAGAACAATAGTGTTGCTTTGCCTATGGCAAGCACCACTAACTAGAATTTACATTTCCTGAAGAAAATGTGAGTGGTGCTTGCCGTGGCAAAATTTCTTACCACAATGTCCCAACTACTGCCCAAAGTTGAAAGAGGCCACCCCCATGACAGTAGGATGTTCTGGTGCAGAGATATAGGTGTTGTTCCATGGTTGCTAGGGAAACCCATCTGGTTGATATGCAGTTACTAAGGTGACAGCCACCAACGCTACTTGTCATCGTGAGTAAAATAAGTCAACCCGGAAGTCTGTACGATATTCTAGTACAGAGATATGTGATTTGTTACTTGGTTGCTAGGGTAACCCCATCTGGTTGCTAGGCAGTTACCAAGGGACAAGCCAACAATGCTCCTTGCCATCCTGAGTGAAATAAGTCAACCCGGATGTCTCTGTGATTTTCTTGTGCAGAGATATTTGATTTGTTTCTTGGTTGCTAGGGTAACCCCATCTGGTTGCTAGGCAGTTACCAAGGTGACAGGCAACAATGCTCCTTGCCATCCTGAGTGAAATAAGTCAACTCGGAAGTCTCTGTGATTTTCTTGTGCAGAGATATGTGATTTGTTTCTTGGTTGCTAGGGTAACCCCATCTGGTTGCTAGGCAGTTACCAAGGTGACAGCCAACAATGCTCCTTGCCATCCTGAGTGAAATAAGTCAACCCGGAAGTCTCTGTGATTTTCTTGTGCAGAGATATGTGATTTGTTTCTTGGTTGCTAGGGTAACCCCATCTTGTTGCTAGGCAGTTACCAAGGTGACAGCCAACAATGCTCCTTGCCATCCTTAGTGAAATAAGTCAACCCGGAAGTCTCTGTGATTTTCTAGTACAGAGATATGTGATTTGTTTCTTGGTTGCTAGGGTAACCCCATCTTGTTGCTAGGCAGTTACCAAGGTGACAGCCAACAATGCTCCTTGCCATCCTGAGTGAAATAAGTCAACCCGGAAGTCTCTGTGATTTTCTAGTACAGAGATATGTGATTTGTTTCTTGGTTGCTAGGGTAACCCCATCTGGTTGCTAGGCAGTTACCAAGGTGACAGCCAACAATGCTCCTTGCCATCCTGAGTGAAATAAGTCAACCCGGAAGTCTCTGTGATTTTCTTGTGCAGAGATATGTGATTTGTTTCTTGGTTGCTAGGGTAACCCCATCTTGTTGCTAGGCAGTTACCAAGGTGACAGCCAACAATGCTCCTTGCCATCCTGAGTGAAATAAGTCAACCCGGAAGTCTCTGTGATTTTCTAGTACAGAGATATGTGATTTGTTTCTTGGTTGCTAGGGTAACCCCATCTGGTTGCTAGGCAGTTACCAAGGTGACAGCCAACAATAATCCTTGCCATCCTGAGTGAAATAAGTCAACCCGGAAGTCTCTGTGATTTTGTTTTGCAGAGATATGCTATTTGTTTCTTGGTTGCTAGGGTAACCCCATTTGGTTGCTAGGCAGTTACCAAAGTAACATCCAACAATGCTCCTTGCCATCTTGTGTGACATATGTCAACTCGGAAGTCTCTACAATTTTGTAGTGCAAAGATATGAGATTTGTTTCTTGGTTGCTAGGGTAACCCCATCTGGTTGCTAGGCAGTTACCAAGGTGACAGCCAACAATGCTCCTTGCCATCCTGAGTGAAATAAGTCAACCCGGAAGTCTCTGTGATTTTCTTGTGCAGAGATATGTGATTTGTTTCTTGGTTGCTAGGGTAACCCCATCTTGTTGCTAGGCAGTTACCAAGGTGACAGCCAACAATGCTCCTTGCCATCCTGAGTGAAATAAGTCAACCCGGAAGTCGCTGTGATTTTCTAGTACAGAGATATGTGATTTGTTTCTTGGTTGCTAGGGTAACCCCATCTTGTTGCTAGGCAGTTACCAAGGTGACAGCCAACAATGCTCCTTGCCATCCTGAGTGAAATAAGTCAACCCGGAAGTCTCTGTGATTTTCTAGTACAGAGATATGTGATTTGTTTCTTGGTTGCTAGGGTAACCCCATCTGGTTGCTAGGCAGTTACCAAGGTGACAGCCAACAATGCTCCTTGCCATCCTGAGTGAAATAAGTCAACCCGGAAGTCTCTGTGATTTTCTTGTGCAGAGATATGTGATTTGTTTCTTGGTTGCTAGGGTAACCCCATCTTGTTGCTAGGCAGTTACCAAGGTGACAGCCAACAATGCTCCTTGCCATCCTGAGTGAAATAAGTCAACCCGGAAGTCTCTGTGATTTTCTAGTACAGAGATATGTGATTTGTTTCTTGGTTGCTAGGGTAACCCCATCTGGTTGCTAGGCAGTTACCAAGGTGACAGCCAACAATAATCCTTGCCATCCTGAGTGAAATAAGTCAACCCGGAAGTCTCTGTGATTTTGTTTTGCAGAGATATGCTATTTGTTTCTTGGTTGCTAGGGTAACCCCATTTGGTTGCTAGGCAGTTACCAAAGTAACATCCAACAATGCTCCTTGCCATCTTGTGTGACATATGTCAACTCGGAAGTCTCTACAATTTTGTAGTGCAAAGATATGAGATTTGTTACTTGGTTGCTATGGTAAACCCTTCTGGTTGCTAGGCAGTTACCAGGGTGATATTTATAAAGTCTACTTTCCATCCTGAGTGAAATAAGTCAACCCGGAAGTCTCTACGACAATCTGATCCTAAGATACACATCTTAGTGATTTTGAATGGATGTCAATGGTGTTTTGTTGCTAGGGTGCTTTAAATGGTTGCTAGGGCGTGGCTAAGTAGTTCACATGATGAAAGCTGAAGACTGATTACTCACCCAATTAAAACAAAGCAACTATCATGTCTCTAGGACATTCTGATCTGAAGATATCTTACTGTAATTGAAAACAGTAAATGTGGTTGCTAGGGTGCTCTAAATTGTTACTAGGGAGTGGCTTGGCAGCTGCCAATGATGAATCTCCAAAGGCTGCTTGTCAGTATGAATGATATAAACCAACTCCCATGCCTCTGTGACATTCAGAATGGAAGATATCTCTCTTTGGATTTAGGTTGCTAAGGTGCTCGAAAATGGTTGCTAGGGAGGGGTTAGGAAGTGTTGAGGGGATTCATGATTGGCTGTTTTACTTCCCCAAGTCAAACGAGACCACCCTCGTGTTTCTATGATAATTCAGTCCGGAGATATCCCTTTGAGCTCTTTCAGTGGAAGTCTATGGGACTTGTTGCTAAGGTGCTCTAAATGGTTGCTAGGGCGTGGCTTGATAGCTTCACAATTATCCTGAGAGACTGATTGGTCGTCTGAGTAAAATGAGCCCGCCCCCTTGTCTCTAAGACACTGTGATCCAGAGTTATGTTCAATACAAAATCTACCATAGACTTAACATTGGGGCAAATTTGGGCTGCTCCTGCCCCCAAGGGGTGCAACTTTTACCCCATTGTGAGGTATGTTCTCACAGAGCCTGTCAGCCTCTTCAAATGTGGTAAATCACAAATCTCTGTGAAATCCTCACTCTGAGCTATGACTCGTCAAAATTCGGCGCAATGTTAAGTCAATGGGATTTTTTGCCCAATTTTTTGCCCCTGGGGCAAATACCGTACCCCCGATCGCTTATAAAAGTCACAGCACACCATTCCCAAATAATCCGCACGATTTGATGCCTCATTCGTGGGTGTGTGACCAAAAAATTGGGGAAAAAATTCCATTGACTTACATTGGGGCAAATTTGGGCAGCTCCTGCCCCCCAGGGGTGCAACTTTTACCCCATTGTGAGGTATGTTCTCACAGAGCCTGTCAGCCTCTTCAAATGTGGTAAATCACACGTCTCTGCGAAATCCTCGCTCTGAGCTATGACTCGTCAAAGTTCGGCGCAATGTTAATTCAATGGGATTTTTTGCCCAATTTTTTGCCCCTGGGGCAAACACCGTACCCCCGATCGCTTATAAAAGTCATAGCACACCTCTCCTCAGTGCGCCGCACGATTTGACACCCCATTAATGGGTCTACGCCAAAAGGTGCGGGACGAGTTACGCGCCGAAGTTTTGTACGGAAGAAGAAGAAGAAGAAGAAAAACTAGAATGTACATTTCCTGAAGAAAATGTGAGTGGTGCTTGCCGTGGCAAAATTTCTTACCACAATGTCCCACCTACTGCCCAAAGTTGAAAGAGGCCACCCCCATGACAGTAGGATGTTCTGGTGCAGAGATATTGGTGTTGTTCCATGGTTGCTAGGGAAACCCATCTGGTTGATATGCAGTTACTAAGGTGACAGCCACCAATGCTACTTACCATCCTGAGTAAAATAAGTCAATCCGGAAGTCTCTACGATTTTGTAGTACAGAGATATGTGATTTGTTTCTTGGTTGCTAGGGTAACCCCATCTGGTTGCTAGGCAGTTACCAAGGTGACAGCCAACAATGCTCCTTGCTCTCCTGAGTGAAATAAGTCAACCCGGAAGTCTCTGTGATTTTCTTGTGCAGCGATATGTGATTTGTTTATTGGTTGCTAGGGTAACCCCATCTGGTTACTAGGCAGTTACCAAGGTGACAGGCAACAATGCTCCTTGCCATCCTGACTGAAATAAGTCAACCCGGAAGTCTCTGTGATTTTCTAGTACAGAGATATGTGATTTGTTTCTTGGTTGCTAGGGTAACCCCATCTGGTTGCTAGGCAGTTACCAAGGTGACAGCCAAGAATGCTCCTTGCCATCCTGACTGAAATAAGTCAACCCGGTAGTCTCTGTGATTTTCTTGTGCAGAGATGTGTGATTTGTTTCTTGGTTGCTAGGGTAACCCCATCTGGTTGCTAGGCAGTTACCAAGGTGACAGCCAACAATGCTCCTTGCCATCCTGAGTGAAATAAGTCAACCCGGTAGTCTCTGTGATTTTCTTGTGCAGAGATGTGTGATTTGTTTCTTGGTTGCTAGGGTAACCCCATCTGGTTGCTAGGCAGTTACCAAGGTGACAGGCAACAATGCTCCTTGCCATCCTGAGTGAAATAAGTCAACCCGGAAGTCTCTGTGATTTTCTTGTGCAGAGATATGTGATTTATTTCTTGGTTGCTAGGGTAACCCCATCTGGTTGCTAGGCAGTTACCAAGGTGACAGCAAACAATGCTCCGTGCCATCCTGAGTGAAATAAGTCAACCCGGAAGTCTCTGTGATTTTCTTGTGCAGAGATATGTGATTTGTTTATTGGTTGCTAGGGTAACCCCATTTGGTTGCTAGGCAGTTACCAGGGTGATATTTATCAAGTCTACTTTCCATCCTGAGTGAAATAAGTCAACCCGGAAGTCTCTACGACATTCTGATCCTAAGATACACATCTTAGTGATATTGAATGGATGTCAATGGTGTTTTGTTGCTAGGGTGCTTTAAATGGTTGCTAGGGCGTGGCTAAGTAGTTCACATGATGAAAGATGAAGACTGATTACTCACCCAATTAAAACAAAGCAACTATCATGTCTCTAGGACATTCTGATCTGAAGATATCTTACTTCAATTGAAATCAATAAATGTGGTTGCTAGGGTGCTCCAAATTGTTGCTAGGGAGTGGCTTGGCAGCTGCCAATGATGAATATCCCATGGCTGCTTGTCAGTATGAATGATACAAACCAACTCCCATGCCTCTGTGACATTCAGAATGGAAGATATCTCTCTTTGGATTTTGGTTGCTAAGGTGCTCGAAAATGGTTGCTAGGGAGGGGCTAGGAAGTGTTGAGGGGATTCATGATTGGCTGTTTTACTGCCCCAAGTCAAACGAGACCACCCTCGTGTTTCTATGATAATTCAGTCCGGAGATATCCCTTTGATCTCTTTCAATGGAAGTCTATGGGAGTTGTTGCTAAGGTGCTCTAAATGGTTGCTAGGGCGTGGCTTGATAGCTTCACAATGATCCTGAGAGACTGACTGGTCATCTGAGTAAAATGAGCCCGCCCCCTTGTCTCTAAGACACTGTGATCCAGAGTTATGTTCAATACAAAATCTACCATAGACTTAACATTGGGGCAACTTTGGGCAGCTCATGCCCCCCAGGGGTGCAACTTTTACCCCATTGTGAGGTATGTTCTCACAGAGCCTGTCAGCCTCTTCAAATCTGGTTAATCACACGTCTCTGTGAAATCCTCGATCTGAGCTATGACTCGTCAAAGTTCGGCGCAATGTTAAGTCAATGGGATTTTTTGCCCAATTTTTTGCCCCTGGGGCAATCACCGTACCCCCGATCGATTATAAAAGTCATAGGACACCATTCCCAAATAATCCGCACGATTTGACGCCTCATTTGTGGGTTTTCGACCAAAAAATTTTGAAAAAAATTCCATTGACTTACATTGGGGCAACTTTGGGCAGCTCCTGCCCCCCAGGGGTGCAACTTTTACCCCATTGTGAGGTATGTTCTCACAGAGCCTGTCAGCCTCTTCAAATGTGGTAAATCACATGTCTCTGCGAAATCCTCGCTTTGAGCTATGACTCGTCAAAGTTCGGCGCAATGTTAAGTCAATGGGATTTTTTGCCCAATTTTTTGCCCCTGGGGCAAACACCGTACCCCCGATCGCTTATAAAAGTCATAGCACACCTCTCCTCAATGAGCCGCACGATTTGACACCTCATTCATGGGTCTACGCCAAAAGGTGCGGGACGAGTTAGGTGCCGAAATTTTGTACGGAAGAAGAAGAAGAAGAAGAAGAAGAAGAAAAATAAGTATGTGAGATTACAATAGTGTTGCTTTGCAAGCACCACTAATAAGTATGTGAGATTACAATAGTGTTGCTTTGCAAGCACCACTAATAAGTATGTGAGATTACAATAGTGTTGCTTTGCAAGCACCACTATAAGTATGAGCAATAACAATAGTGATGCCTTGCCTTTGGCAAGCACCACTAATAAGTATGTGAGATTACAATAGTGTTGCTTTGCAAGCACCACTAATAAGTATGTGAGATTACAATAGTGTTGCTTTGCAAGCACCACTAATAAGTATGAGCAATAACAATAGTGATGCCTTGCCTTTGGCAAGCACCACTAATAAGTATGCAAGAGAACAATAGTGATGCTTTGCCTATGGCAAGCACCACTAATAATAAGTATGTGAGATTACAATAGTGTTGCTTTGCAAGCACCACTAATAAGTATGTGAGATTACAATAGTGTTGCTTTGCAAGCACCACTAATAAGTATGTGAGATTACAATAGTGTTGCTTTGCAAGCACCACTAACTAGAATGTACATTTCCTGAAGAAAATGTGAGTGATTCTTGCCGTGGCAAAACTTCTTACCACAATGTCCCACCGCCACTCGGTTGCAAGAGTGTGGTACATGATTGCATACGAGCCAACAAACATGTTTGTACAATGTTCTGGTGCTGAGATATGGCTTATTCATGTGTTTGTACGGTTACTAGTGTAATCTATATGGTTGCTATGGTGTGCTTATACAGTTTATGGGATGATATTTAAAGAAGAGTTGACAGTCTGAGTCTAAAAAAGCCGAACTCCATGTTTCTACTATTTTCTGGAGCTGAAATATGGCTTGTAAATGTTGTTTTTATAGTTGCCTAAGTTGTTGCTAGGGTAATAGTTAGAAGTACTATGAATATTATCTGTCACTACGTATTAGCTACTTGATAGGCCTTGTCAAAAGAGTCCAACCCCAAGTCTTTATGTCCTTCTGATCCAAAGATATAATCTCACAAATTTTGTGCCAATGTTAAGTCTATGGGATTTTTTTTCGGCTGAGCCAAAAACCATGTCTGTACGATATTGTGGGGCTGAAATATGGCTTCTATATGTTGCAATATGGTTTCTAGGTGGCTGTAAATGGTTGCTATGGTGTTTTGAGTGAACTATATACAGGTGCTGGTCATATAATTAGAATATCATCAAAAAGTTGATTTATTTCAGTAATTCCATTAAAAAAGTGAAACTTGTATAATGTATACATTCATTCCACACAGACTGATATATTTCAAGTGTTCATTCCTTTTAATTTTTATGATTAGAACTGACAACTAATGAAAACCCCAAAATCAGTATCTCAGAAAATTAGAATATTGTGAAAAGGTTCAATATTGAAGACACCTGGTGCCACACTTTAATCAGCTAATTAACTCAAAACACCTGCAAAGACCCTTAAATGGTCTCTCAGTCTAGTTCTGTAGGCTACACAATCATGGGGAAGACTGCTGACTTGACAGCTGTCCAAAAGACAACCATTGACAGCTTGCACAAGGAGGGCAAGACACAAAAGTTCATTGCTAAAGAGGCTGGCTGTTCACAGAGCTCTGTGTCCAAGCACATTAATAGAGAGGTGAAGGGAAGAAAAAGATGTGGTAGAAAAAAGTGTACAAGCAATAGGGATAACCGCACCCTGGAGAGGATTGTGAAACAAAACCCATTCAAAAATGTGGGGGAGATTCACAAAGAGTGGACTGCAACTGGAGTCAGTGCTTCAAGAACCACCACACACAGACATATGTAAGACATGGGTTTCAGCTGTCGTATTCCTTGTGTCAAGCCACTCTTGAACAAGACACAGCGTCAGAAGCGTCTCGCCTGGGCTAAAGACAAAAAGGTCTGGACTGCTGCTGAGTGGTCCAAAGTTATGTTCTCTGATGAAAGTAAATTTTGCATTTCCTTTAGAAATCAAGGTCCCAGAGTCTGGAGGAAGAGCAGAGAGGCACAGAATCCATGTTGCTTGAAGTCCAGTGTAAAGTTTCCACAGTCAGTGATGGTTTGGGGTGCCATGTCATCTGCTGGTGTTGGTCCACTGTGTTTTCTGAGGTCCAAGGTCAACGCAGCCGTCTACCAGGAAGTTTTAGAGCACTTCATGCTTCCTGCTGCTGACCAATTTTATGGAGATGCAGATTTCATTTTCCAACATGACTTGGCACCTGCACACAGTGCCAAAGCTACCAGTACCTGGTTTAAGGACCATGGTATCCCTGTTCTTAATTGGCCAGCAAACTCGCCTGACCTTAACCCTATAGAAAATCTATGGGGTATTGGGAAGAGGAAGATGCGACATGCCAGACCCAACAATGCAGAAGAGCTGAATTACTGAAATAAATCAACTTTTTGATGATATTCTAATTATATGACCAGCACCTGTCTATATATATATATATATATATATATATATATATATATATATATATATATATATTTATTTAAACTTAGTTCCATTTTTATTTATTATAAAGTCATAACAAGATTTCTAATCATTGTTTTAATGAGAAGTACTAATTTAGCCTATTTTATCAGTGCAGAGAATTTTTACGTTAATAAATGTATAGATCTGCAAGTTTTACTTGTGTTCATTAGTGGTCCAGTGGTAGAATTTTTGCCAAGCATGTCAATTTTCAAAAAAAATAATAATTACGTTACAATGTCCAGCAATCTAGAAATAGTACATTGGGTTGAATTTATCGTTTAATGAGATCTACTAGTATATATGTGGGACGCGTGTCAGAGGTTCTTGGTTCTAATCCGCAATCATTTAGTTTTTTTTTTTTTTTTACTCATCCAAACAGAATATGCACATCAGTGGTTGCTTATCAAGCTGGGACACTTAAGTGCGCATTTTGTTTTGTGATTCCACCAAAAGCTCACAACAGACGCGAGGTTGATGTGATGTTCATTACCACGACTACAGTCTGCGCGTCACTTCTTGTGTATCCTGCTAGTAGCAAATTAAAATATTGTGCATCTTAGGCTATAATTTACAACTTAGCAACAGTGCGTATTATATTATTTTTATTGTTTTAAATGGCACAACTTACTCGTTTCTGTGAAGGACCCAGTAGAGGATGCATGCGCAGTTACTTTACACACAGCACTTAACTCTGATACCCCATTGAACGCACTGCACGTAAGTACTTCTTTTTTTTGGTTGAAATAATGTTACATTATATTTCATTTTCATGGTTTTTCAACTTCATTTAAATTTGTAGTTGAAATAAAAATAAATAAGATTATTTTAAAGTTTAGAATTAAGAAATGAGAAAATTATATGACAATACCATAATTGTAATAACAGCGATCACCGGAAGCCACTAATGCTCATCTGGTCGCATAATTTTTTGGAATACGAATATAAATAATGATTCTGTCTAAATGTATCAGAACAGACGTGTCTGCATACGTATGCATGTCATTCTTTTAAAAACATCAAACTTTGATTGATTGTTGATATCCTGTAAATGGTGTGGTCTTGATTTTTAAGTATATAAAGCTAATTTAAATGTAAGATTTTAAATGACCCTCTTACCATCTGTGAATTTACCTGGATACTCTGACGTTCACAAGAAAATATTCTTAATGTGTAAAATTCAATAAAGACAAAAATACTGGATGTGCCAATTCACACAAAATGTTTATTTGAAAGATTTAGAAAAAATATCTTTACAGCATTACCTCTAAGATTATAAAAATGAAAACAGAAATGCATTAATGTTGCAATTAATAATACAATTTATAATTGATGACATAGCTTATCTGATTATTTTACACAATACTAACATTTATGTTGTAAATTCTTCACTTTCAAATTTCACTTTTATCATTTCTGACCCTCAAGCGTTAATTTTGGCAGAATACTCAATATGCAATCTTTTAACACTTATATTTAAGTGTACTTATATTTTGCACACTCATATCCAGACAGGACTGCTATTGTCTCCCAATTCTTCCTGCAACTTTACAGAAGGGCACATATCAGTCATAGAAAAGCAGGTGACTGCATATCCAGTACAAATTGTCACAAATTGTAAAGATTGAACATAAATTCAAGGTAAAATGTTATAAGGTCAAAATCAAATACATTACAATGTTGCCTTGCTACTACTCTCTTTACCTTGCTGTATCTTTTATAACTTACTGCCACTGTTGCTCTGACTGTCTGTGTCCTCCCTGGAGCTGTCACACTACTCCTCCATCCTTCCTGCTGTTGAGGTTGCTCCTCATAGCTCAGTGGCATAAACCCTTGACATCACCTAACCACAATCTCTAACGCCACAATCTCACCGCAACCCGACCATACGCGCCAACCACTGGTGTCGTTATAAAGCAGGCTCAGTTGCAACGGTTCCGTATGGCATACTACCTACCGCAACACACAACAATACCGGTCCATCACAAAAACTCATTTATGCAAAATACAGTACACAGGATTGTGATAACTATGATAACTATGCAACACACCCGACTGAAGGCACAAATCCGGATGAGAGATGTAAATATGATCCAATAGTGTTCTTTTTAGTTGTTGCTGTGGTGATCAGTTGAGTGTATCTTTTTTTTTATTATTATTATTTATTTATTTACATTTTCAAATTAAACAAACAAAACAAACAAACGGGGCTTAGATGCAGTTATTGACAGTTGTTTACAGTCATACTTAATACAGTGGTAGGAGGAAAGGTTGTTAATACAGGAACACAATTAGTTTACTGTAATTTAGCTTTTTCAAAATGAGTTAAGAATGGGTTCCAAGAACGGAAAAATGTGTCCATTTGACTAGTGCGGAGTTTCTCCATTTGTATTATGGATAGCATATCAATGACCCATACCTGAAAGGAAGGAGGAGTGGGAGACTTCCATTCCTTCAATATCAGTCTCTTGGCAACTATCAATCCCAGTTCCAATGGTTGCCGCATTATAGTTGGAATTGTTTCTGTTATTTGTGAGCAGCCGAAAATAGCAAGTCCAGCCTCCGGTTGAAGGGGCCTCTGATATGCTTTGGAGTACCAGTCAAATATTCTGGAACAAAAGTTTGCCAATGAAGAGCAGGCCCAAAAAGCATGGGACAGTGTACCTTCTGACATATTACATCTGTCACACACTGGGAAAACTGATGGATATATTCTATGTAATCTGACTTTGGAATAATGCAAGCAATGGACAATCTTAAATTGAATTAATTGGTGTCTGCTGTTTATAGAGCAGGAATGAATATTAGTCAAACAGGTATTCCACATGGATTCAGATAGTTCCACACCTAACTCTTCTTCCCAAGTATCCCTGGTTTTCACAGTGTGCGCAGCGATACAGTCATCAAATAGACGTACAATTCTGGAAATAAGATGCTTGGAGAAAGGAGGGCTCTTACAATTTTCATAAATTTCATGCTCCCGGGGTAAATTTTGAAAATCTTCAATTTTTGATTGGGTGTAATGCCTAACCTGCAAATACCGAAAGAAATGGGAATTAGGGAGATTGTATATTCCTTTCGGTTGGTTGAATGATGGTTGAGCGAATTTACCGGCAATGTACAGGTTATTAACTGAAACCAAGCCCTTCCTTCTCCAGTCATGATACAATATGTCATGCCAGGGAGGCAGAAAACAATGGTTAAAACATATAGGTGTTTGTACTGTTGTATTTGGTAGTTTTAGAAAGCACCTAACCTGATTTAAAATTCTTACTGACTGCTTTACCACAAAGCATAAATTCTTGTAGGACTCCGGCTTATCAAACTTGGAAAATAACATAGCTGGCAATGAAGAGTTATTCACAGAGTTAGCCTCCATCTTAAGCCACAGAGGGGTTGTAGGCGTCTGATTATCCAGGGATCCCTGCTGCCAGAACATTAATGCCCTAACATTGGCAGCCCAGTAATAGTGTTTAAATACAGGCCCAACCCTCCCTCTAATCTAGACTTCTGTAAGTGTGTATTCGAAATTCTGGCATTTTTGCCATTCCAAATATAGGACAAAATATTTGAGTCCAGGTCTTTAAAAAAGGCTGCGGTGAGATAAATGGGGAGATTTTGACATAAGTATAAAAATTTGGGAAGGGAGATCATTTTAATTGAGTTTATGCATCCAATCATTGATAAGGGAAGAATTTTCCAACATTCAATATTTTTTATTTTAGTTTTGAAATAAGTTCTGCGAAATTTAATTTGAATATTAGTTTTGGATCCTTGGGTATAGTCAGACCAAGGTAGGTGAAATGATCATTAACTATTTTGATGCTCTCTTATTATTACAGCAAGAGGCTCCAGTGCAATAGCAAAGAGCGCCGGAGACAATGGACAGCCTTGTTGAACTGAGCGTTGCAAAAAAAAAAAGGGGCTGATCGATCACCATTTGTCAGAACAGAACAGCACGGTTTTGCATATATCAGTTTCACCCAAGAGATAAAAATTTCCCCGAATCCAAACCTGCGTAGTGACTCAAACACATAAGGCCATCGACCTGATCAAAAGCTTTGTGTGCGTCAAGGGACAAAATAGAGGCTCCATTAGTACCACTAAAATCATAGTAAATAGTATTGAGCAGCCGCCTGACATTAGAAAAAGAGAGTCTGCCGGGAATAAACCCTGTCTGATCAAGATGGATGATAGAAGTCTAGTAGCCAAGATTTTAGTTATTACTTTTCGATCAAAGTTTTGAAGCGCGATTGGCCTAAAGCTTACAGGGTCGGTTTTGTCTCTGCCCTTTTTTAAAATTAGAGAAATGTTTGCTTCATAAAGGGTTTTTGGCAGTTTTCCATCATTTTTAGAATTATGCATCATCCTGAGCATAAGTGGTGCAAGAATATCACAAAATCTCTTGTAGAATTCTACGCAGTAACCATCAGGCCCAGCAGCCTTGCCTGATGGAAATGACTTTATGGCATTGATGACTTCCTGCAGTGTAAAGTCTGAATCAAGACATTTCGTAGCAGCATCACTCAATTTGGGCAATGATATAGTCAAAGAAATCATTCAGATTAGATTGTGAAGAGGTGTTTAGAGGAGTAAAGTTCAGAATAGAATTCACTGAAACAATGTTTTATGTCAGCAGGATTGGTTAGAAGAATGCCTGTTTTGGACTTAATACTACGAATTGCTCTTGAAGCCAGGGCACCTTTAAGCTGTTGTGTTAATAGTTTACCTGGTTTATCCCCAAGCTCAAAGTGTTTCTGCCTTAATTTCAAAAGTAAGTTCTTAACTTGGCTACTCATAATATCATTGTATTCATATTTGAGCTTCAATATCTCTTTATAGTGATCCGATGATTTAGAATTTTGGTAAGCTCTTTCCAAAATAGGAAGAGTGTTGTTAATTTCAAGTAGTCTCGTCTCTCTCTCTTTTTTAATGGCCGAGGCGTAGGCTAAGAGATTACATCACCACGCAAAATTACTTTTAGTGTTTCCCATAGGGTCAAGTCAGACACTTCACCATTATCATTTAATTTTATAAAATCTTTCAATTTAGAGGTTATATTCTTAACAAATATCTACTAGATTCCTAGTTTTCAAAGAGTTGTTTAGGAGCTTTACAGATGCAATTTCAGGTGCTGGTCGTGCGGATAATCTATAAGAAAGGATCTAGATAGCAGTTAAAATCCCCGGCTATTATTATGTTTGAGTCACTATCGTCTGGAAGCAGATCAAAAACCTTTTTGAAAAAATTGGGCTCGTCCGTGTTCGGACCATATATATTAAGCAGGGTTACTGAGAACGAGTTTATAGTACCAGAGACCAGTAAATATCTACCAAGAGGGTCGTTGTTAACAGAAGTTACCTGGAATGGGATATTTTTTCGAAACAATATTGCCACACCACGGGCATGCGAGGTAAATGGCGATTGATATCTGAGATACCCAATTGCATTTCAACCTATGTTGCATAGCTGTTTTAATGTGGGTCGCTTGTAGAAAAATTATATCCGCAGAAAGAGATTTCAGGTGTTTAAAAACTTTCTCCCTTTTGACTACACTACCAAGCCCTCTCACGTTCCATGAAATCAGTTGTAAATCTCTGCCTCCTACGTGCATTTTACCTTGTACTTGAGTCATTTTGAAAAAATGCGAAAAGATACAAATACTGTTGCAATACCGAATGCAAGTGAATAAAACGTGCATCTGAGCCGAACAAGAACAACAACACAGTTCAACAACTACCCCCCCTCCCTCACCTCCGCGTCTCCCGAACCTGATGCGTATCTTCCCCTCTTGGTCAAAACAGGAGCTACTGGACAAATAGTAGGCCCGATCCAAATAGCGTCCCCCACTGCAACGTAAATATAAGTTGAAAATTGAAAGCTAGTAACACATTTGAAAACAAAATAAAATACACCTTTGAAGGAAATTGTCCTGCGCCCTGGTATATTAATAATTGTCATGTGTCAGGACAGTCTCTTAATGACATGCAGTTCGAAGAATGGTCAACAGTATGGCGCATTTAGCACAGAGGAATGAACACGCTCACCTTGAATAGAAAGTAAAAATTATCATTACATTTTTTAACCATACGTCGAGACGTTACGTTCCTTCAATGAACGAGAAGGAACATGAAAATGATGAATACGAGCCATGATAGTGCGCGGCTTGCCACCCGACGCTGATTTGGGTTGCAAAGAGCGATGCACGCAATCAACTTTCACTGGATGTGGAAAGTGCTGTTCACCCAGCAGTTCAGGAATAAGTTTGGAGACAAAATCAGTTGATTTTCCTTCTTCTGAATTTTCTTTTATACCAACAATCTTGATGTGCCTGCGGGACCGTGCTTCTAAATCCAGTAGTTTGGTTTGAAGCTGGCTAGTGTATTTTGTTAAGTCTTCACACTTAGCTTCAAGCACTTCCACACACTCTTCAAGTGCATTGGTCGTTTGCTCTTGACTGACCATGCGGTTTTGCAGGTCAGTTTGTACAGAGAGCACAGATTGAAATTTGGTGTCAAAAGCATCAAAGCGTTCATCAAGTCTCCTCAGAATCGTCTCCTACATTCCCTTACAGATTTCCTTGCACATTTCGTACATGTGGGTTTTGTCTATGGACATAGTATCTGAAGCGGTAGTCAGAGGTTTATCAGAGGGCTCGTTGGAGCGGCTATCGCTATAGCCCCGCTAGCATTAGCACTGCTGATGTATCCATCGATGGTCTTGGGCTTCCCAGGAGGGTTTCTTTGCCATGACATTTTCAAATTAGCGAAGTTCAACGGATGAAATAGGCGAGCGAGCAAAAAATATCAACTCTTGGACAATTTTATCGTGATGTTCGGTAATTTTGCATAAGTTGCGGTGGAGAGCACAAGCTAAACACGTCTACAGGTGCTGGTCATATAATTAGAATATCATCATCATGATTTATTTCATTAATTCCATTCAAAAAGTGAAACTTGTATAATGTATACATTCATTCCACACAGACTGATATATTTCATGTGTTCATTCCTTTTAATTTTGATGATTAGAACTGACAACTAATGAAAACCCCAAAATCAGTATCTCAGAAAATTAGAATATTGTGAAAAGGTTCAATATTGAAGACACCTGGTGCCACACTCTAATCAGCTAATTAACTCAAAACACCTGCAAAGGCCTTTAAATGGTCTCTCAGTCTAGTTCTGTAGGCTACACAATCATGGGGAAGACTGCTGACTTGACAGCTGTCCAAAAGACGACCATTGAAATCTTGCACAAGGAGGGCAAGACACAAAAGTTCATTGCCAAAGAGGCTGGCTGTTCACAGAGCTCTGTGTCCAAGCACATTAATAGGGAGGCGAAGGGAAGAAAAAGATGTGGTAGAAAAAAAGTGTACAAGCAATAGGGATAACCGCACCCTGGAGAGGATTGTGAAACAAAACCCATTCAAAAATGTGGGGGAGATTCACAAAGAGTGGACTGCAGCTGGAGTCAGTGCTTCAAGAACCACCACGCACTCCTCATAGAAATACTCCTCATAGCTCTAACCATCGCCAAGAAAACTATCCTCATGAACTGGAAAACTAGAAATAAATTACACATTAACATTTGGAAAAATCTTATTACAGACTTCATTACAATGGAATACGCATCTCCCCTTCATAATTACGCATCTGAAACTGACCTCTGCCGTCCAACACTTTCTGACCTCTTACAGCTATGAATCCTTTCTCTGTTTTCAACTCCGACTCCTCCCATCTTCTTAATCAACCCATGAATATTAATGCATTTTAGTTGTTTGAACTTGTTTCTGTCATCATTGTTATTACTATCTTTACTGTTACTGTTATGATTACTATTTTCACTTTTATTTTTTCATTGTTGTAATTGCTGTTGTTGCTGTCTTTTGCTTTCACCATTGCGATCACCACTGCCATCATCATTATCATTTATTATTAATATTATTATTATCATTATTATTATAATCATCAATATTGCCATTGTCAGTGCTGTATTGGAATTAAGTGTCATTGTCATCACTACTGCAATAATTTCCCCCTTATCTCTTCATGGGTTTTTAATGCACCACAACATAGAACAGGGAAAAAAAAAAAAAAAAAAAAAAAAGGAATATGTATATATGGAAAACCTCACAAACACCAAGGCAGGCAAGACAGGCGAGAAGTGGTTTCAACGGGACAGCATCTCTGTCCCAATTTGAGACACTCTCGCACTGTACTCCCTCTTTTAATGCACCTTAGACATTGCACATAACACACACAAAAAAAAAAAAAAATAATAATAATAAAATAGGAAAAGATAGGGACTGATGAGATGTGGGGGAAGGTTATCTTGTATTATCTTATTATATCATCTTTTATTTTATACAGGACTGACAATGGCAATTGTTACATAGGAGGAAGGATGGAAATAAAAATCGACCAACACAATATTGGCAATATGGTGGTAGTGGGGAGTGGGGTGGTGATGGTAATGACAATGGTAAAAAATTAAAAAATGGTTACTTTGTTTACGCATACACATACACATACCCACACTCACACCCGCTCACATACACACTTAGAGCAAACACTTAAATCATTCTTATGTCACTTCTGGAATTATGGATTTATAAGGTTGCTCACTACTGCACTATGTTGGTTTGTATGTATGTCTGACTGTTAAATAAAATTAAAAAAAAAAAAAAAAAAAAAAAAAAGAACCACCACGCACAGACGTATGCAAGACATGGGTTTCAGCTGTCGCATTCCTTGTGTCAAGCCACTTTTGAACAAGACACAGCGTCAGAAGCGTCTCGCCTGGGCTAAAGTCAAAAAGGACTGGACTGCTGCTGAGTGGTCCAAAGTTATGTTCTCTGATGAAAGTAAATTTTGCATTTCCTTTGGAAATCAAGGTCCCAGAGTCTGGAGGAAGAGAGGAGAGGTACAGAATCCACGTTGCTTGAAGTCCAGTGTAAAGTTTCCACAGTCAGTGATGGTTTGGAGTGCCATGTCATCTGCTGGTGTTGGTCCACTGTGTTTTCTGAGGTCCAAGGTCAACGCAGCCGTCAACCAGGAAGTTTTAGAGCACTTCATGCTTCCTGCTGCTGACCAATTTTATGGAGATGCAGATTTCATTTTCCAACAGGACTTGGCACCTGCACACAGTGCCAAAGCTACCAGTACCTGGTTTAAGGACCATGGTATCCCTGCTCTTAATTGGCCAGCAAACTCGCCTGACCTTAACCCTATAGAAAATCTATGGGGTATTGTGAAGAGGAAGATGCGATACGCCAGACCCAACAATGCAGAAGAGCTGAAGGCCACTATCAGAGCAACCTGGGCTCTCATAACACCTGAGCAGTGCCACAGACTGATCGACTCTATGCCACGCCGCATTGCTGCAGTAATTCAGGCAAAAGGAGCCCCAACTAAGTATTGAGTGCTATACATGCTCATACTTTTCATGTTCATACTTTTCAGTTGGCCATTTTTGTATTGGTCTTAAGTAATATTCTAATTTTCGGAGATACTGAATTTGGGATTTTCATTAGTTGTCAGTTTTAATCATCACAATTAAATGAAATAAACATTTGAAATATATCAGTCTGTGTGTAATGAATGAATATAATATCCAAGTTTTACTTTTTGAATGGAATTACTGAAATAAATCCAACTTTTTGATGATATTCTAATTATATGACCAGCACCTGTACATCCTACACATGCTCACTAGCGCCCCCCCCCCCCCCCCTCATTAAATAGAATAAATCCTCATTAAAATCTCCACAGATTAGTATGGGACGTTCGTCCACTATGTCCAAATAATCCAATATACTCTTCAAGTTTTTCAAGAACTCTTCATATCCGTAGTGTGGTGGCCTGTACACAGCAGCAATTGTTGCTTTGATCGGGCTATCTACTTTGATGACGACATACTCCAGATCGGTCACATTTTGTACAAACTGCCTAGGCTGAGCTGAAATATGCTCTTTGCAATATATTGCGACTCCACCAACAGCTTTATTCGCAATTTCTTGGTGTGTCGAGTAGGAGACATGTCTGTTGCGCATAAATGCGTTGTATCCTTCCAATTGGACGTGGGGTGTATGTAATGAGTGATCCGGTCAGGTGAGTTTCCGTCATGCAAAGAATATCCGAAAGAAGCAGTTCATGATGGCATCTGATATCTTCAATATGGGATGACAGTCCTTCTGTGTTGTGATGAATGATCCATTTTGGTTTCCCTCACATGCTGCAAAAGTGGCTTGATTTCTTTGAATGTCGCTCTTGTCATGTTTCCCAATGAGGCTGTGACTGTAGGATCAGCATATATCTTGTTTTCATTGAAGTCCATAATGTGTAATCCACGAAGCGAGGTCGTTCTGCTGAGGGCAACGTAGGCCATTCCCGGCTCAAAAATCTTCTTCAGTGACACCACGGCATTCTCCATTGTCATGCCTTGGACTTTGTGAGCTGTGCAGGCGTAGGCTAATTTGATGGGGAATTGTCGACGAACTGCTCCTTTCTTGTGTTTGGAGTAGGCTTGCATTATCTGCTTCATTTCATCTTCCTCGCTAACGCTAGTCTCACGCACAATCTTGATTACGTTCTTAAGTAAATCGCCCATTTCATGATCCGGCTTGGAAATATACGAAAGCATATACATAACACAGCTAAAAGCGTCAAGAACGAACTGAATGTCCATATTAGCGTTCCA
The DNA here is from genome assembly GCA_032164185.1 of Moxostoma hubbsi. Lineage (NCBI taxonomy): Eukaryota > Metazoa > Chordata > Actinopteri > Cypriniformes > Catostomidae > Moxostoma > Moxostoma hubbsi. Next base: position 6,668,914 of record JAVLUX010000030.1, read on the forward strand.
TGCCCTCAACAAATCGGGATTCTATCCATTCACCCAAGACTCCTTTGGATCACGCTTCAGCAGAATCATGTTGGCATTGGACAATGCTTCGACGTTCTCATTGTAGTCATTGATGGACAACTTACACTTTGTCAGTAGCTCTGACAAGCTGTCAAAGGAGGCTTGGGGATTGTTTAACAGATCCCACACCGGCTTGAGTTTTGTCCTGGCTTCGCTCATTGCCTTTTGAGCAGCCTCCAGTCTCAACTTCCTTCTGTCTACTTGTTTTTGGGCTTTCTCGTGCTCTTCTTCAGGACGCTGTGGTTGTGTGGTTTCAGACGCAAACATGCAGCTTCCAGATGGAGAAGTGTCCGTGTCATCCTCTTCTTCAGGACGCTGTGGTCGCAACCGAGTGATCATGGTGCTAAGACACTGGTAGTTTGGGGAACCCAAATCTACATAATAAATTCCCTTTCTTACACGACTTTGAGTGGTTCCTGCTGTGAAGCTGAACCTCTGTGACGATTTGGTGAAGCTCTGGATCAGCTGAGGAATCGGGCAACTGGCAGGTTATGTCGCGGTCAATAAAGTCACAAACATCCTTATCTGAGTCCTTTTCAAACTCAGGTGCGTCCTTTATCCAAACAAGAAGATGGATATGTGGGCTTCCTCTAGCTTGAAACTCCACTCGGTAAAAGTAGTCCTCAACTTTACCAATGGGTTGGGCAGGCAACAAAAGCAGATGAGTCATTAGCGCATCCACCCGTTTCTCAAACATGCGCATGACAGTGACAGGGTTGCTTCAGAGGATTTCACACTTTGTCGTCCAGTCAAGCTTTGAAAAGTCGACATGTTCACCTTGCTGGGCCTTGATTGCTGTTATAACTTCAGGCCATCTCATTTCGGCTGCACTGAATCTGCAAAAAAATGTAGGGGTTCCTAACTGTCTGATCATAGACTGTAGATCTCGCAAAGTTTTCTCCCAATACGATGGAGAGCCTCTCAGTGGTCGCATGAACCATGTGGCGTCTCTGTTGTGTACCAATCTTTCAATCTCCCGGTTGTCTTGAAGCCAGGGATGCAAACACATGTACGGTCAAAAAGAGAGATGTAATCGAAGCCCTCGCCCCGCGGAAAATATCCAGATACTTACATTGCCATCAACCCCTGCCATCCCCGGCCCACCCCTATAGGCACATAGCCTATAGAGAAAATCAAAATACACCGACACGAATTTGGAATATTCAATTTAATTTTTTAATTCAGAACAATAAACTCTTATTTAGCTATCTAGCACTTCTTCTTGCTTTACACCTCCTTCCTCTTCTTCCTGGCCACCTCCTGCAACGTATCCAGGGCCTTCCGTCTGACTGCATTCATTTTCTTAACATGTTTGAGACGTGTCTGCCTCTCTTTGGCCAGAGCAGTGGTCTTGGCCTTCTCTGCACTTTCACATGTAGCACTGCAGCCATACTCCGCCTGCCTCTTCTGCTTTGCCTCCATCCTCTTCTCTCTGTCGGTCTTGTCCCTTCTCCCTGCAGCCCTAATGTTCCGGCAGAGAGTTTTATCAATTGGCCCCATGTTGATGTCATCTCTTTTGAACATGCCAATGCCAGTCTTGCCCCTAGACCTCAGGACATATTTCACAGTCTGCACTGCATCAAAGGTGGAGATCTTCATGTTATATCTTTTAGCAATTTATAACACGAAAAAACATGCAGCCCCAAGCGCTTGATCTGCCATTTTCTATGTCTAACTTCACAATCAATTGACACATGTAGTTTAATTTTAATAAATAAAGTATATAGTCCTATCTATAATAAATAGAAAATTAAACTGAATATAAATAAATTAATAGTCCTGCTGCACGGGTTTTCGTAATTATTCCAGATAATATAACAAATAAATAATTATTGATAGGCCTACTTGTTAAAAGGGCTTTGTGTGTTTCATTTATTAGGTTATCTACTGTCAATAACAGAAAAAAAGAAGGAACAAATTAATTAAAAAGAATTGAATTAATACATAAATAATAATATTGACGCACATGCTTTTCTGTCTCATTATTGCAACATCTCTCTCTCTCTCTAATAACTGCATAAAGCCAGGGACACACTTACTCTAAGGCCAGTTATGAATGTAATTTTATACTTATGACTATCATGCCCAAACGCGTGTTCAGCGCGTCCAGTCGGTGTTCAGAGTCGGTGTTTAAGACCTGCTACAGTCGATGGAAACAATCAGTCTTCGAATGTTTCAGCAAGTCGTAAGTGTGTCCCCATCATTAGTCTGCTATCAGTGGCTCAAACCTCCGTTATTAACTCTAAAATGACGTGACCGCATTACCACCTCGGGTGTGCATTATTTTTCTAATAATTCAACGGCCTGTCGTCAATTATTCCTTACACATTAACCATAGTAAATCCATGGGCATGCATGCACCATTTGAAAATAACGCAGTTTGTCACTCATTTTCGTTTAAATGCTTCTCAGTGGTATCAGTGTACCAACAACAACATTGCAAAAGCGGTAACGTAGGGTTTAATATTACTGTACAAGATAGGCGATAGTAACGTTAGCCAAGTCAGGAATTTAATATTAAAATGCATAACGTGCAAACGAACATGATTATAGTCTAACAACTTTTTCTGTGTAGCTACAGCCATCCATAATTTGATCTGCTAGCAATCACTAACGTTAGGTCTTTTACAGGTGCACTTGATGTAGCTAAAACGTAATGATATATATAGGTTACACACACACACACACACACACCATTACCTACCCAATTGAAATAGGCCTTGTTGAAATGTATAGCCTAATAAATTACATGACTAGTAGATTATATAACATTATAAACCAAAAATATCCTTACCTCCAGTGATCTCACGCGGCGCCGAACTCTGGTCTCAGGGAGAAATTTGTTGAAGTGGCAGTTACGCAGCAAGAAGAAACACTAGTGGCTCACGCTTGCGCGCATATGATAGGCCTGCTGTTTTGGCGCGCAGTGTTTTGATTTGCTTATTTCCTATTTACTTGTTTGGTGGATGCAATCCAGAATTACTGTTGGTGAAATTAATCAGACAGACCCCCCCCCCACTCAAAAAAAACTCTTCGGATCTGCACGATTCACACAAGTCACCCAAACTGACGTGAAAAAAGCGGGAGGCGCCGAAAAGCGCGCTGTTTGCATCCCTGTGAAGCAGACTGGATAGACATGCTGTTTCTAGCCAGTTGCGTTTCCGTTACAAACTGTGCAAAGAAAAGATAACTCTGATCTTTTGCAAAACGCGTGTCCACGCAGAACAATCTTGCGTTGAAATACATACTGGGAGATATTGAAATTTGTCTTTCCTCGTCAATGGAATTCTGTCCAGTGGGGAATTGAACAGGGAACGCCATGGCTTCCAGCTTTGGGATTTTTAAAAATCCAACAGGCTTGTGTCCTTGTGCAGGTGTGATACTAAATATTCCCTCACCGTACGACAAGATCTCCTGTCCGATGTCAGGCGGCTGCATGCACGTGTCTAATGTGAGGCCGGGTCGAAGCTCATCCTTTTCCTCAACGCTAACTTGTTGCTCATCCTGCTCAGCAACATCGACTTCTTGTTGCTTCTCAGAGACATCAGCTTCCTCATCTAGGGGACTTTCAAATACAGCAGTTTCTCTTATGGAGATATCCCTGTTTTCCGAATGCATTGCTTTCAGCTTTGATAAAGCTGCAAGCACGTTGTGCATATTCACAGTCTGGAACTGCTGGTATCCTTTAAACTTAACGTGTCTCTTTAGCTTCACCTGCAGCAGCTGGGCCTCACTTCTCGGTCTTGGCAGAGAGTTGACAGTCTTCTCCATTTCGGAGGGCACACACACAACGGCACCATGTACTGCTCTCTGCTGCCCTTTCGGTAATGCAACTATTTTTGCAAATGGTACAATTTTTGCAATGAGTTGACGTTCAAGGACATTTAATTCATCCAATTCCGCAGTCCTCTATTAAGATGGCTGTCACAAGTGTGGCAAATCCATTCCTTTCTTCTCTCTTCCGGAACTATGCAGGAACCTGAGCAGGCACTATCGCAAGCATGAACATACTTCCCGGTTAAGCAAGACGCTGCAACATGAACGTTTTTGTCATATCTCGTTCTATTACAGACCCTGACTTGATCAGGAAACAGGGCTCTGTGACAGACTGTGCAGACATGTGTAGGGCCTTTCTGAGTCTTACACCGGAATGCATGTATGGCACTTTCCATCTCTTTGCTAACCAAAGGCTGGGGTCTTTCCTGGCTGGAACGGATGTAAGGTTTATATTTATTTTTTATCCGGAGTGCGCATTGCAACTGATGAAGAACATGATATGCAGCATCGCCAACACATTCCTGGGTCTTGCGCAGGGTACATCACAGGATGTGATGTGCTCTGAACTCTGGGTCACCAGCATATCTCTTAACTATGTAGGCTTTCATCTTCTTCTGGAAGAGAGTATCTGTGCTGTACCTTTTCTTCATGTATTCTTTCTTCTTCTGGAAGAGTGCATCTGTGCTGTACCTTTTCTTCATGTATTCTTTCATCTTCTTTTGGAAGAGTGCATCTGTGCTGTACCTTTTCTTCATGTATTCTTTCTTCTTCTGGAAGAGTGCATCTGTGCTGTACCTTTTCTTCATGTATTCTTTCTTCTTCTGGAAGAGTGCATCTGTACTGTACATTTTCTTCATGTATTCTTTCATCATCTTCTGGAAGACAGAAGTCCTGTACCTTCTAAAAAAGTACCATTTCATTTTGTTTCGAAGAGAGCATCCTGATTATACTTTACCTTAAATGCTTCTTTTTTCTTTGATTGGCATTGCAAAGAAGTGGCATACCTCTGTCTATCATAATCCCTTTTTTATGTCTTATGGCGGCATAAGATGCAGTCGTGTCCTTAGGTTCTCCAGCTTGTTTTGAAATTTTTAATGTTTTACGCATTTCTTTTCTTCTCCTGTGCTTATTTGTTTTATCTACCACATCTTGGTTTACAGCTCCAGAGCAAACAAGATTTACTTTGGCTCCAACATTTGTTACTGGTTCTGGTAGAGGTGAAATCACTTGTGATACCGGTTCACAAACAGATGGTGAAGGCAGTTGGACAGACTGTTGCTCCGTTTCGAATGATACAGGCATGAATTCATTGCTGGTCTCATCACCACGATCCCGGAAGATCTTGAGAACTCTGTCTGCCATGTCACTCAGGTGGGTGAAAGTCAACATGACAGCAGTTCCATGACCAGTAGGATGGGGCAAGCCTGCAGCAGTCCTTGAGTGAGAATCAAAGTATCCATACCTTCCAGATCTGTCTCTGAATACAGCAATACACTCTGGAGCAACAAGGAGCAAAGCATGCCTGACATCTGTGGAGAGACACTGTAGCCTTTCAGTGAGAGGAATCAACCACCCTTCAGTGCCAGGGGTCCCTCTGCCTCTGAGGTATCCAAACATCACTCCTGACTTCAGCACATTGTGTGTCCGGTTAAATGAGGAAACACTTAGTGGTACTTCCTCCATTGTCAGATGGCTGCGATTAAACCGTCTTTCAGCAATAAGCTGCAATTTAATGCCGACATATAATGCATTTCCCTCCTCTAAAACTCTATCAAGGTCAGGCATCTTGAACGTAATCCCTTCACTCTGGTTGACCAAAAATGTCAACGCTACACACGTGCACTGATGATTTCTTGAGAAACTATCATACCTATCATCACCCTGGGTGCAATATCACCACCTTCTGCATACGTTCTACCCGAAAACTGAGCTACAGCTGCACTGGTGCTTGCCTGTTCAACCTGTAAATAATCATTCATGACAATAGGCTGCTGGTCAAAATTAGTGTTATAGAATCTGTGTTAAATTTTAAATCACACTTCATAGTGTTTGGGACAAAGACATTTTTGATAAACAGTTTTAAAGATAAACTAAAAAACAAAATAAAAGGCAAAAAATGTGTTTGTAAATTAGATATCAATAGTACCTGGTTAATACTGGAAGGTCTGGTCTGTTCATCCTCCAGGTCCTCCTTTCGCCGACGCATTTGTTGAGCCTGAGATCTCTTTCCTCTCTGCGGCATCCTTTAAAATATGAAGAGATAAAAAGAATAATTCTTGACAAATTTATCTGACTAACTCACTAATTTGAGTGAACTAAGTAACTTCTAAAAGTAGAGATTTCACTTTTCAATACTCAAATCATCAAAAGTAACCATGGATTTCTTTGTAATCCTCAAAAGTAATGCATATTAAAATACATTTATTTGTTAGTGAAATTCATTTTAACAGGACATTCTCCCTTTGATAGGCATACTTTGAAACTTCTCCCGATGTAACAGCTGTTGAGCTTGAAAAGATAAAACCTGTAGTACTCTCAGGAGAAAAAAAACAGTTACACAACAATGAAAGAGACACTGTGTAAACTTGTAAAATGCAATAATGGGGGGGTGGGTGTAAGAAATTAAATTAACAGCTCTCTGTAGAAAACAGCAAAACACAAGGGACCTGTGAAGAAACAGAGCAGAAACAGACATATTAGGGCACAGGGACAACAATTATAATGATGTGATGAAAATGTCATAGTACACCTTAAGAAACAATATTAATACTAACCAAGGAGAAGAGTGCAGCAGAAAATGCAGGTTGTGCTCTGATCAGTTAGTCTGGAACAATGACAATGACAACATAATGAAAAATTACTAAACTTGAGTCATAACTTCTTTGCATGTTCAATATTAATTATATATTTGTATATATATATATACAGGTGAAACTTGAAAAATTAGAATATCGTGCAAAAGTTCATTAATTTCAGTAATTCAACTTAAAAGGTGAAACTAATATATTATATAGACTCATTACAAGCAAAGTAAGATATTTCAAGCCTTTATTTGATATAATTTTTATGATTATGGCTTACAGCTTATGAAAACCCCAAATTCAGAATCTCAGAAAATTAGAATATTACATGAAATCAATAAAAAAAAAAGGATTTTAAATACAGAAATGTCGGCCCTCTGAAAAGTATAATCATGCATATGTACTCAGTACTTGGTTTGGGCCCCTTTTGCATTAATTACTGCCTCAATGCGGCGTGGCATGGATGCTATCAGCCTGTGGCACTGCTGAGGTGTTATGGAAGACCAAGATGCTTCAATAGCGGCCTTCAGCTCTTCTGCATTGTTTGGTCTCATGTCTCTCATCTTTCTCTTGGCAATGCCCCATAGATTCTCTATGGGGTTCAGGTCAGGCGAGTTTGCTGGCCAATCAAGCACAGTAATACCATGGTCATTGAACCAGGTTTTGGTACTTTTGGCAGTGTGGGCAGGTGCCAAGTCCTGCTGGAAAATGAAGTCAGCATCTCCATAAAGCTTGTCTGCTGAAGGAAGCATGAAGTGCTCTAAAATGTCCCGGTAGACGGCTGCGTTGACTCTGGACTTAATAAAGCACAGTGGACCAACACCAGCCGATGACATGGCTCCCCAAACCAACACAGACTGTGGAAACTTCACACTGGACTTCAAGCATCTTGGATTGTGTGCCTCTCCATTCTTCCTCCAGATTCTGGGACCTTGGTTTCCAAATGAGATGCAAAATTTGCTCTCAAATTTGGAATTTGAGAGCGCTTGAGACGCTTCTGACGTTGTTTGTTGTTCAGGAGCGGCTTGACAAGAGGAATACGACATTTGAAGCCCATGTCCAGGACCCGTCTGTGTGTGGTGGCTCTTGATGCAGTAACTCCAGCCTCAGTCCACTCCTTGTGAAACTCCCCCACACATTTGAATGGCCTTTTCCTGACAATCCTCTCCAGGCTACGGTCATCCCAGCTGCTGGTGCACCTTTTTCTTCCACACTTTTCCCTTCCACTTAACTTTCTATTAATGTGCTTTGATACAGCACTTTGAGAACATCCAACTTCTTTTGCAATTACCTTTTGAGGCTTTCCCTCCTTGTGGAGGGTGTCAATGATGGTTTTCTGCACAACTGTCAGGTCAGCAGTCTTCCCCATGATTGTGAATTCAACTGAACCAGACTGAGAGACCATTTAAAGGCTCAGGAACCCTTTGCAGGTGTTTTGGATTAATTAGCTGTTTAGAGTGTGACACTTTGAGCCTACAATACTGAACCTTTTCACAATATTCTAATTTTCTGAGATTCTGAATTTGGGGTTTTCATAAGCTGTAAGCCATAATCATAAAAATTATATCAAATAAAGGCTTGAAATATCTTACTTTGCTTGTAATGAGTCTATATAATATATTAGTTTCACCTTTTAAGTTGAATTACTGAAATTAATGAACTTTTGCACGATATTCTAATTTTTCGAGTTTCACCTGTATATATATATATATATATATATATATATATATATAGAATATAATTTTAGGAATTTATCTCAAGAATGTTTTTCACTTGAAATACTCTCATATTTTCAAGAAGCAGAGTTATGTAAAATATGCGGCCTAAAACCTGTGATGGACTGGCCATCCAGCCAGGTTTATTATAAGTGGATTGTGGACAAGTGGTTTGGAGAATGGATGAGTGAATGTAGTCTTAATTATCTGTTGCATAAACAAAACAGTTTTTAATTTAAATAGCTTCTATGATCCTGATCATTTTTTAACTATAACGATTTTCTTATCAAGAAGCCAAATCTGAAGCATTTTGCATGTGGCCATGTCCCTGATTAAACATTTACCTTTAAAATGCAGTAAGGAATGCTCGTGAAAACAGTATTCTGAAACAGAGAAAAAAAGAGTGTCATAAAACTCAACACCACACTTCACAACCCATGTAACTTGAACTTTCATTGCGAATAATGATAACACTGGAAAAAAAGCTGAAAATTCTCACCTCACTCCAGTAATTTCTACAACATTTTATGTAATTTTCTACAAAAATCTACACATGATTGTCATATAAATAACCTGAAAATACTGTAGTTTATTAAGGTTAAATCTTGCTAACCACTCTTACTAAAAAAAATGAGGTAAGCACTTACATTCTCATTTCAAGAGGTGTTCTGAGTAAATTATTTGTTTGTAACACTTTACAATATGGTTTGATTTGTTAACATTAGTTAATATATTAGGCTAACTAAAATGAACTAACCATGAGCAATACATTTGTTACTGTATTTATTAATCTTTGTTAATAAAAAATACAGCTGTTCATTGTTTGTTCATGTTACTGCACAGTGCATTAAGTAATGTTAACAAATACAACTTTTGATTTCAATAATGTAGGCTACTAGTAAATGGTGAAATTAACATTAACACAGATTAATAAGTGCTGTAGAAGCGCAGTTTATTAATAGTTAATGTTAAGTAATGTAGTTAACTAGAGTTTAATAAATGGAACCATATTGTGAAGTGTTACCGATCTGTGTTATACACCGATTCAGACGTCTCGTGAGTTCAGTGTTGGGACAGATCAGTTGTTTTAACCATTCATTAAAGTGAATCGGTTCAAAGTAGTCATAGTTCGTGAATCGGACGTGTCGTTGACGGACGTGCACGGGAGTGCGCGCGCGCGCGGCCAGGGCTCTCTCCAGTGTTGCCAGATGTACGATAATTATCGTATTTGTACGATAATTTTGACCTCTGTACGATGTACGATCAATAATGAAAAAAATCCCATAATGTACGATAATTTCAGAGTTTTCAGTCATTCGTCCAAACACACATCTTACCGCTTCTCTCTCGGACCCCGAATCATTCGCAGGCTCGCCTGCCTGCACGCACGCACGCACGCACGCACGCACACACACACACACACACACACACACACACACACACACACACACACACACACCCCACAAGTGGATGTGGCATCCGATGATGACAGCGACTTAGAGATCGAATTTGAATCTTTTTTGTGTTAATTGTGCACTTTTTTCTTTTTTGTGCACTTTTTTTCGGCATATCTTTTGCACGTTGGAAAAAAAAAGTTATTCAGACTTCCTCCAGTTAATGTGAGCGTATTATACAGCTTGTTCAAATTGGCTGTAAAATTATTTGGAAAATAAAATTGTTGGAAAATAACTACATTTTATGCGTTTGGTTTGTGTACGATAATTTAAAAAAAAACCCGATAATTTTGAGGTTTTGGTACGATACTTCGACATTTCTAATCTGGCAACACTGGCTCTCTCTCTCGTGCTTTCAGTGCGCCCTGTCGCCAGCGCAGCAGTCAAATTATTAAATAAGGCTTTGGCGAGACAAAAATTCGCTTTGGCGACCGCCAAAAAAATTTTAATGCAGGAAAACCCATGAAACATAGGTGTCTACGGTGCAAAATGAATTTCTTACATATATTATATTTGCACTTTGTGGTTATGATTAGAGAATTCTGTCAGTGAGCGTGCAGTGAAATCAGTTCTTAACGGATTTCTTCACCGGAGACTAATCTAACCGCCTTCGATTGGACGTTGCATTTTTAAACTCAGCAGAAACGCGTGTGATTGGCTGTACTGCTCAACGCATCCCTTTGATTGACATGAACAATGATTTAATGCATCAATCGACATTATTGGATAATAATTCTTTAGTACCATAAAATATATTCTAAATATTACTGAACTAAAATATAGAGAATCTATTTTTAATTGATAAAAGTTACACTTTTGTTTGGTCAGATTTGAGTCTGATGCATAATCTATAAGGAATGTCTGAGGCTTAAACACAAGAAAAACACATTAAAGTTGTGTCTCCATCACTCCTCAAAATACTGTGAATGTCGTCAACGTATGCGTTATGCGTCACATCATGCGTTAATATTTACCAAAAATTGCTGCAAATATAGTGAAGCGTCTCTATCCTACTTGAACCCATTCAAACGGATTGTCAGCGCGGATTTGTGTTACATGAATCACGTGACCGCAAGGCGCGAAAGCAAGTTTCTCTCAACTCACTCTTGAGTAATACAAGTAAAAAAACAACACTCATGGAACTCCCGTTATATTAAATAAAGCTAACTACAGAGAAAAAATAATTTCTTACATACAGTATATACGCACTTTGTGGTTTATGATTAGAAAATTCTGTCAGTGAGCACTGGAATCGGTTATCACCGGATTTCTTCAGCGGAGACTAGTCTAACCGCCTTTGATTAGAAACTTCGACGCTGCCTTTTATTGACATGAAGCGACATGCATCGATCGACAATTTGTATTCTAATATATATATGCATCCATATGCATTAATGTAAAATACAACAAACGGCGAGTACCATAAGAATACTATTAATTTGTACATCACCACATAAGCTACCATTGAGGATGCTTTAGCTTAAAATAAGCGCCAAAATGAATACACTCATCACGCAGTATTTAAGCTATACTACACAATCAGCAAAAACCAAAGGACATAATATCCATCAGACACACACAAAATATCATGTTACGTTTTCACTCAAAGATAGAAGTGTGGCTAGCTGTAGACATAACGTATCATACATTACCCGCTTACAGAGAAAAAGGTAGCTTCAATGTAAACAAAAACGATATTAACTACAACTCATATTATAATACGAATAATATTACCTACATTTAATTCAAATAAAGAGCTGCATTTGACAAGGCTTTATAAAACAGCATAATTGAAAACAACCGTGTCCACTCACCTCAAGAGAATAATGCGGGAGGTTCATTAGTTCTGCTCCCGTGAAGTCGATCTCGCAGCCAATCAGCAGTGAGCTTTGATTGTACAACCAATAAAATCACACCTTGTAGTGATGACTCGGTCATGAACGATTCGTTCATTGTGAACAAATCTTTAATATGGCTCGGGAATACCTGCTCGCAGAAACGGCTTTGACACACGTAGTGATATAACTACTTTTTTCTTACATGTTACTTTATAAAATAATATTAATAACAATCATAATGAGTTTATTGTGTAATTATATTTACCTCCATGCCAGCTTTGTAGTTTCATCAATTGAATTGGTTTATCATGCTTAATATGTGTATAATAATTAAATACATAATCATTAATAGTTGGTTACTAGGTGATTGCTAGGCTATTCTGGGTGGTTTCTATGATGTTGCTAGGCGGTTTCTAGGGTATTCTGGGTGGTTGCTATGGTGTTGCTAGGTGTTACTAGGTGGTTGCTATTTTGTTCTGGGCTGATGCTAGGCGGTTTCTAAGGTATTCTGGGTGATTTCTAGGCAGTTGCTATGGTGTTACTAGGCAGATGCTAAGGTATTCTGGGTGGTTGCTATGGTGTTGGTAGGTGGTTGATAGGGTGTTCTGGGTGGTTGCTATGGTGTTGGTAGGTGGTTGCTAAGGTATTCTGGGTGGTTGCTAGGGCGTTTCTAGCCGGTTGCTAGAGTGTTCAGGGCAGTTGCTAAGGTATTTTTGGTGGTTGCTATGGTGTTACTAGGTGGTTGGTAGTTGTCACAGATGGTTACTATGGAGTTTTTACATATTTCTTAAAATCTTTAGTAACGAGTGCCTTTAGAATAACAGCCATTCTCAGCGATATTTCAAGGCTACGAGTGTGATATTGCTCATTTAAAATGTACTTATTTGTTTAGGGTGGTCGTTTTTAGCATGTTTTAGAACTTCGCTAGGCGATGCTAGCATGTGCTAGCATGACGCTAGCACATTTTTAACATGTTTTAACAATTTACTAGGCGATGCTAGCATGTGTTAGCATGACGCTAGCACGTTTTTCGCATGTTTTAGCACTTTGCTAGGCGATGCCAGCATGTATTAGCATGATGCTAGCATGTTTTTAGCATGTTTTAGCACTTTGCTAGGCAATGCCAACATGTGTTAGCATGATGCTAGCACGTTTTTAGCAGGTTTTAGGGTGTGGCTATGAAGATTTTATGTCATTACTTATTGGCTGCTTGATAATATAAATCCTCTGAGGGAGAGAGAGAGGGAGAGACGCAGGGCTGTCAGGCCCTTTTGTGTCTGTGTGTGTGAAAACGTCGGTTGGGATTTAAATTTCTGAACATTCCGCAATGTAAAGTCAATGGGACTTTTTTGGCCACTTTTTCGTCCGCTGTGCGAACATCATGCACCCGATCGCTTAGAAAAGATATAGCACACCTCTCCTCAATGAGCCGCACGATTTGATGAGCTGCGGGAGGAGTAGTGCGCCAAACTTTGTGTGGAATAATAATAATAAGAATAATAATAAGTATGCAAGAGAACAATAGTGATGCCTTGCCTTTGGCAAGCACCACTAATAAGTATGTGAGATTACAATAGTGTTTCTTTGCAAGCGCCACTAATAAGTATGTGAGATTACAATAGTGTTGCTTTGCAAGCACCACTAACTAGATAGGTAAATTTCCTGAAGAAAATGTGAGTGGTGCTTGACGTGGCAAAATTTCTTACCACAATGTCCCACCTGTCCCAACCAAAGTTGAAAGAGGCCACCCCCATGACATTAGGATGTTCTGGTGTAGAGATATTGGTGTTGTTCCATGGTTGCTAGGATAACCCATCTTGTTGATTGGCAGTTACCAAGGTGATAGCCACCAATGCTACTTGCCATCCTGAGTGAAATAAGTCAACCCGGAATTCTCTACGATTTTCTAGTGCAGAGATATATGATTTGTTACTTGGTTGCTAGGGTAAACCCATCTGGTTGCTAGGCAGTTACCAGGGTGACAGCCACCAATGCTACTTTCCATCCTGATTTAAATAAGTCAACCCGGAAGTCTCTACGACATTCTGATCCTGAGATACACATCTTAGTGATTCTGAATGGATGTCAATGGTGTTTTGTTGCTAGTGTGCTTTAAATGGTTGCTAGGGCATGGTAAGTAGTTCCCATGATTATACTTGAAGACTGATTACTCACCCAATTAAAACAAAGCAACTATCATGTCTCTAGGACATTCTGATCCGAAGATATCTTACTGTAATTTAAATCATTAAATCTGGATGCTAGGGTGCTCTAAATTGTTGCTAGGGCGTGGCTAGCCAATAAACAGAGTGATTCTTATTGGCTGCTTACTATCCTGACTCAAAAGAGCCAATCCCCAAGTTTCTATAATATTATGTTCTGAAGATATCCATCTGAGCCATTTTGAATGGAAGTTTATGGGGGCTGTTGATAGGGTGTTGTAAATGGTTACTAGGGCGTGGCTACTTCATTTCCAAGGTGATAGTTAAAGACTGATTGGTAGCCTGAGTGAAATGAGCCCGCCCCCATGTTTCTACGACAATTTGATTGGGAGATATGGTCCCACAAAATAAAGTGTCTTGTCATATTATGGAAAAAACAATTATTTTCATGGGAGAGACCCTTGCCATAGTATGCCTATGGGGCATATTTGGGCCCATTTTACCCCTCAGGGTTAAATCTTACCCCCAAACTCATGTCATGCTCCACAACTGCTTGCTAGGCTGCATCAAATGTCTTTACGAAATTTTATGTCATTACTTATTGGCTGCTTGATAATATAAATCCTCTGAGGGAGAGAGAGAGGGAGAGACGCAGGGCTGTCAGGCCCTTTGGTGTCTGTGTGTGTGAAAATGTTGGTTTTGATTTAAATTTCTGAACATTCCGCAATGTTAAGTCAATGGGACTTTTTTGGCCGCTTTTTCGTCCGCTGTGCGAACATCGTACCCCCATCCCTTAGAAAAGTCATAGCACAGGTGTCCTCAATAGGCCGATTTGACACCTCATTCGTGGGTCTACGCCAAACGGTGCGGGACGAGTTAGGTGCCAAATTTTTGTACGGACGAAGAAAAAGAAGAAGAAGAACTAGATAGGTACATTTCCTGAAGAAAATGTGAGTGGTGCTTGCTGTGGCAAAACTCGTCAAATAGCATTTTCTAACTTGTTGCTAAGCATTAAAATAATGGTCATAGAATGTTGCTACCATGTTTTTTTTATGATGCTAGAATGTAGGTGTTATGTTTGTGTTAGCATGATGCTAGCACGTTTTTAGAATGTTTTAACACTTCGCTCTGCAATGCTAGCATGTGTTAGCATGATGCTAGCACATTTTTAACATGTTTTAACACTTCGCTAGGCGATGCCAACATGTGTTAGCATGATGCTAGCATGTTTTTAGCATGTTTAAGGGTGTGGCTATGAAGATTTTATGTCATTACTTATTGGCTGCTTGATAATATAAATCCTCTGAGAGGGAGAGACGCAAGGCTATCAGCAGTGTTGGGTGTAACGCGTTACACCCAACTGTAATTAAAATACTTATCTACTGAAAAGGTAAAGTAAGGGATTACTGTTCATTTTTAGGTAATTTAATTGCAGTTACTTATAATGTACTTGCGTTACATACTGTAAATTAGTTCAACAGTTCTGCATAAATAAATATTGAATTTAAAATCTAAATGTATCACCTAAAAGTAAAAGTGAACGCTGCCTCTTTAAAATCGTTAGCTGTAGTGCGCGTGACAAGTTCGCGCCAGTTGGTTACGCCAGTTGGTTACGTTGTCTGAAGTGGAAGATGTCGGCAGAAACGAGTGGCTGTTTTACCAAATGGAAATATTCCAATTACTTCACTTTTTTAACACAGGTAGACAAGAACATTACGGTACAATGTAAGCTATGTCCTGGGGAGAAAAAAAAAACTATCGGCCGCTATCAATAGCACAAGTAATCTACTGAAGCACCTGACAAGACAGCATCGATGAACACTTTTGAGTGATCCATGTTCGTCGACAGATAAGGTTACGGCAATCCCTGTTAAGCAGCCAAAACTTGATTTTACACCGGTGGTGCAGAAAGTGTCTGAAGGTGAGCTTAAAAAAATGATTGCAGGCTACGTTGTGGAAGAGATGCTACCTCTGCGTACTGTAGAGTCTCCGTCTTTTAGGTGCATACTAAACAAAATACCTGTGTGTGTGGCAAAAAAGCAGCCCTGCCCGATCGAAAAACATTTTCATCTTACTTAGATAATTGTTACACTGACATGGAAATTGAGCTTAAAAGGACATTCGAGAGTTTGGAATATATTTCCACGCCGACATTTGGACGAGCCATAACAAAATTTTTCTCGGAATGACGGTACATTGGATTGATCCTTCTACTTTTCTACGTGGACATGCAGCATTAGCTTGTAAAAGAGTTAGAGGGAGACACACGTATGATGTAATTGCCAATGAAATCGAACAAGTCCATTCAGCTTATGGACTTAACTCTAAAGTGACAGCAACTGTGACAGACAACGGGTCCAATTTTGTCAAAGCATTTAGAATGTTCGAGCAATCGGATTCTGATGAGGAGTCAGAGGAAGGTGAAGACGTGACCTTTACTGATGTTGCGCACACTCTCTCCACAGACTCTGATGGACAGTTTTCTCTCCCTCCACACTTACGGTGTGCATCACACACGCTGAACTTAATTTTTCATGATGTTGAGAAATGGCTAACAGCAAATGAGTCCAAAGTCATCTACAGAAGTGCTATTTCAAAGTGTTCTGCACTGTGGACAAAAGCGAATCGTTCTTCTGTGGCTTCAGAGTTAGTAAATCATTTTTTCAAGAAAAAACTCATAGTGCCTACTTCAACACGATGGAATTCATTTCACGATGCCCTGTCCAGGATCACTGACATTCCAGTTGCTGAGTTAAATACCGTTTGCTCTCAGTTTGCAATAAAATGCTTCAATGAACGGGAGTATACAGGAACAGTCCTAAAGGAATATTGTATTGTGTTGAAGCCACTTACTGTAGCGCTAGACATATTGCAAGGAGAAGATAACTGCTACTTTGGAACCCTTCTTCCAACTCCGGAGATTCTAATGTCCAGGACGCTGGCACTGCGGGACGAGCTTAGGATGACAGCATCTCTCCCTGATGTCATTGTTCAGGTAATCTGATATTTATACAGACTGCTAGATTTTTGGTTTACCCATGGCTTAAATACATTTTTATTTTTATATTATCTGTCATACTCTAGTATAATGTGAAGGGTCTGATGTATTTTTTTTTCCTCGTAGTCTATCAAGATACGCTTTTCCTCTATGATGGACAATAAAAAAGCTCTCCTGGCTGCAGTCACTTTGCCCAAATTTAAGTTACGCTGGATCAGAGAAGAAGAGAAAAAAGACACTGTTAGGGCAATGCTTACTACAGAGTGCCGTGGGTTGCCTCTTGAAGACCAACAGCATAATGATCAACATCACAACAAGCAAGCTGACTCAGCTGATGATTTTTTTTCATTTGAGGAGGAGGATTGTGCCTACTCTGCTGAAACAGAGGTCATGGAATATTTGAAATCTGCAGGGTCTGACCTGGCTGTTCTTAGACAGTATCCCAGGATTAAGGCCATTTTACTGAGGTACAACACAGCCACACATCAAGCGCACCAGTGGAAAGGCTTTTCAGCCTGGGCAATCTTGTGCTCACCCCCAGGAGGAACCGACTGTCAAGCAAACGTTTTGAAAGACTAACATTAATGAGATACAAACAACTTTTTCAAAAAGGAGGCAGCACAGTCAGCTGAGCAGTAGAAATTAGTGTTTTTGTTGAAAAACATAACAAAATTCTAACAAAAATAAAACATCTGTAAAATTTACAGCTTGATGTTTGCAGAATAATTATATATTTTTGTTATTCATATATCTTTCAGATGAATTCTGACCATTAACTAAAGTTTACAATGAATTAGAAATGAGTTAATTTAGTTGAAAACACATGACTACATAGGCTACATTATGTTTAAAATATAATATGGTACTTGTTGCTTTGAAAGCAAGTTTCGTGTTTACAGCTTGATACATGTCATTTAACTTCTCATAAGTTAAGCTTTTTTGCTATTCAGATATGTAGTAGAATAATTATATTTTTGTGTTATTCAGATATTAAGCGGAGGAATTCTGTTTAACTAAAGGTTACATTTGTTACTAAAATGTTTAAGTATTATAGCATGTTTTAATAAAGCTAAAATGCTTTAAAAGGGTTAACTATTCCATGTTTGACTCATATTTAATTATTAAGAGTTTCATTTCTATTGTCTATCCGGTCAAGGTGTATAGGGATTTTAAAAAGTAATTTGTTTAATTACTTGTTGAGTAATTAAATTACTTTTCAGACAGAGTAATTAGAAAAGTATTTTAAATATAATATTGATGGTGTAATTAGTAATTAGTAATTAATTACGTTTTTGAAGTAACTTACCCAACACTGGCTATCAGGCCCTTTGGTGCCTGTGTGTGTGAAAACGTCAGTTGGGATTTAAATTTCGGAACATTCCACTTAGAAAAGATATAGCACACTTCTCCTCAATGAGCCACACGATTTGATGCCTCACTCAGGGGTCTGTGACAAAAGCTGCGGGAGGAGTAGTGCGCCAGAATTTGTGTGGAATAATAATAAGAATAAATATAGCTGCAAGCAGCAATGCAAAAACATTTATTTTTAGTTGTTTTGCCATTTGTTGAGTTGAATGGTGTAAAATCGCTTGAAAGTTCAAACAGGAAAGTGTTAAAAACACATACAACAGACAAACCTCCGTGAAGATGCGAGTAAAAATGAGATCGCCTCACTATCGCATGCTGTCAGAGACAACGCAGATGAAACATCATTCTCGGAAATATTGATACTTTAGGATCGATCCGTCCATCCCTTATTTCTTTAGACATATGTTTCATGTTTGTGTGATAAGTGTTCGCGGAGTTTCACTTGATTTTTCTGACGTGTATCAGACAGATGATCGCTAAGACAGATTCGGCGCACCCGGTTTATTTTCATTATTTTACAAAAGCTCAAGGTTTTGTTGTTATTGTAAGTGTACACAAATAAAAGTAGACCTTTTATAGTTTGTAATGATCTCTTCCATGTATCTGAATTGGCAAAAATGACGCAGTATTTTGTTTAAGTTTTTTCCGTTGTTTAGAACAATGCATCTAAAAGGACATCACAGCGCCAGTGTTGACCCCCGTAATAATGCCAGAATTCAATAATGATTCCCGATTTCAAACTACTCGCAAAGATTTATTTTAGTTGTTTTGCCATTTGTTGAGTTGAATAGTGTAAAATCGCTTGAATATTCAAACTGGGAAGCAGTAAAACACATCTCACTGACCTTTGTGAAGTAACTCTCATCAGGGCTCGTGCGTTAGACGCAACGCGTCTCGCCGTTTCACACAAAACTGCTCACAAACATTTATTTGAGATGTTTTGCCATTTGTTGAGATGAATACTGTAAAATCGCGTGAATGTTCCAAATGTCACGCATTAAACACACAATTGACACCTTTGTGCAAACACAGGCAAAATCCATCTGGCTTGGAGCTCCACCCACTAGTAGACAGAATTGCTCCATTAGAGAGATTTCTCCAGTAAAAGTGCATTTGGTAGACAGAGTTACACCAGCAGAGGGAGCCTCTTTGCTCAGCCAATGTAAGTGAATGGGATTTTACTTGTAGACCGTATTAAGACCGTAAGGTTGTTGAAATTTTAGTAAGTAAAACAGTATTAATAATAATAATAATAATAAATGTATGTAACATAACAATATGTTGGCTTTCTCAAGCCAACATAGTTATGTCATCTTGAAGCATGTTAGGTTTGAAAAACCATCAGTCAAAATTACATTTGGTTTATTGACACTAATATATTGAGGCAATGTGGTCATTTACATAAACACGCACCTTTCAGCCATTTTGTATTGTATTCATTATTGCTAAGTAACAAATTGAAAGACATCAATTCTACACATCGGTACCAAATGTCAAGTCAATTGGATCTACGGTTCAAGAGAAGAAGACTTTTGAATGTTTCCCCAAATTTTCACTGTAAAGGACAATCCATCACGCAGAACATTATGGGTCCTTGAGGCTATTTTGTTCCCAATGAGAAATGAGGCAAGTATACCAAGTTTTAGAATATTTGGAAAATTGGGGTGAAAATGCCATCATTTTGAATATGTGACATTTGGGCGTGGCCTGTAGCGAACCGCTAAGGGCAAATGTGGGCAATTCTTTGCACAGTACTTCAAAGGGATGTTATCTAGAAGTATGTCAGGTTTTAAAATCCATCAGTCAAAATTACATTTGATTTATTGACATATATATTGATTAAATGTGGACATTTACATAAACACGCCCCTTTCAGCCATTTTTAATCGTACCTTATGGGTCCTTGAGGCTTTTTTGTTCCCAATGAGAAATGAGGGAAGTATACCAAGTTTTAGAATATTTTGAAAATTGTGGTGAAAATGCCATCATTTTGAAAATGTGACAGTTGGGCGTGGCCTGTAGCGAACCGCTAAGGGCGAATGTGGGCAATTCTTTGCACAGTACTTCAAAGGGATGTTATCTTGATGAATGTTAGGTTTGAAAAACCCTCGGTGAAAATTACATTTGATATATTGACATATATATTGATAAAATTTGGACATTTACATAAACACGCCCCTTTCAGCCATTTTATATCGTATTCATTTTTGCTAAGTAACGTTTTCAAAGACATCAATTCTACACATGCGTACCAAATTTCAAGTCAATTGGAGCTACGGTTCAGGAGAAGAAGAGTTTTGTAGGTTTTCGCAAATTTTCACTGTACAGGAAAATCCAATATGGCGGAAGTTATGGGTCCTTGAGGCTTTTTTGTTCCCCATGAGAAATGAGGCATGTACACCAGGTTTGAGAATAATTGGACAAATGGCTTGGAAATGCCATGACTTTGAAAATGTTTTTTTGGGGCGTGGCCTGTAGCGCCACCTATGGGCGAATGTGGGCCATTCTTGGTTTGGGGGTACCCGTTGACATGGAGTATCAATGTGCCAATTTAGAAAATTTTTGACCAGTGACTTTTTGAGATATTGGGGCTCAAGGAGAATAATAATAATAATAATAATAATAAATATAGCTGCAAGCAGCAATGCGATTCCTCCTCAAAATGGCAAATCATTTAAAATTGATCAATAGAGGGTTGGGGTTAAACCCTCCCAATGAATAAATCCAAAAAACATGTCTTTCTGTCTGAATCCTAAACATAAACATTTTCAGTGTACAGGAAAATCCATCATGCCGGACCTTATGGATCCTGTAGGGTTTTTTGTTTACAATGAGAAATGAGGTATGTTCACCAGGTTTCAGAAAAACTAAATAAATGGGGTGGAAATACAACCACTTTGAAAAAATGATATTTGGGCATGGCCTGTAGCACCCCCTAAGGGCGAATGTGAGCCATTCTTGGTTTGTAGGTTCCTGTTGGCGTGTAGTATTAATGTACCAAATTAGAAAGTTTTTGACAAAAAAATGTGCAATTTGGGAATGGCCTTTAGCGCCCCCTAAGGGCGA
The DNA here is from genome assembly GCA_032164185.1 of Moxostoma hubbsi. Lineage (NCBI taxonomy): Eukaryota > Metazoa > Chordata > Actinopteri > Cypriniformes > Catostomidae > Moxostoma > Moxostoma hubbsi. The sequence continues at coordinate 6,690,153 of JAVLUX010000030.1, forward strand.
ATGTGAGACATTCTTGGTTTGTGGATTTCTGTTGGCCTGTAGTGTCAATATACCAAATTAGAACATTTTTGACCATAAAATGGGAATTTTGGGCATAGCCTGTAGCGGGGGCTCGTGCGTTAGACGCGACGCATCTGTTTCACACAAAACTGCTCACAAACATGTATTTGAGATGTTTTGCCATTTGTTGAGATGAATAGCATAAAATCGCGTGAATGTTCCAAATGTCAAGCATTAAACACACAATTGACACCTTTGTGCAGACACAGGCTACATCCATCTGGCTTGGAGCTCCACCCACTAGTAGACAGAATTGCTCCATTAGAGAGATTTCTCCAGTAAAAGTGCATTTGGTAGACAGAGTTACTCCAGCAGAGGGAGCCTCTTTGCTCAGCCAATGTAAGTGAATGGGATTTTACTTGTAGACCGTATTAATCCTGTAGAGGGGGCAATTTTGCTCAGCCATTGTAAATCAATGGGATTTTTTTACATTTTTGATCGTCATTTATATAAAAAGCTTAAGTCGCATCAGGTAAAAAAAGACATGCCAGCAAACTTCAGAACAGTCCCCAGGTCTGTGGCAAGTTGGGTACTTATAGCATTAAAGCTCTTGGAGGTGAGGTTGTTGAAATTTTAGTAAGTAAAATAGTATTAATAATAATAATATTAATAAATGTATGTAACATAACAATATGTTGGCTTTCTCAAGCACACATAGTTATGTCATCTTGAAGCATGTTAGGTTTGAAAAACCATCAATCAAAATTACATTTGGTTTATTGACACTAATATATTGAGGCAATGTGGTCATTTACATAAACACGCACCTTTCAGCCATTTTGTATTGTATTCATTTTTGCTAAGTAAAAAATTGAAAGACATCAATTCTACACATGGGTACCAAATGGCAAGACAATTGGATCTACGGTTCAAGAGAAGAAGACTTTTCAATGTTTCCCCAAATTTTCACAGTACAGGGCAATCCATCACGCAGAACCTTATGGGTCCTTGAGACTTTTTTGTTCCCAATGAGAAATGAGGCAAGTATACCAAGTTTTAGAATATTTGGAAAATTGGGGTGAAAATGCCATCATTTTGAAAATGTGACATTTGGGCGTGGCCTGTAGCGAACCGCTAAGGGCGAATGTCGGCAATTCTTTGCACAGTACTTCAAAGGGATGTTATCTTGAAGCATGTCAGGTTTTAAAATCCCTCAGTCAAAATTACATTTGATTTATTGACATATATATTGATTAAATGTGGACATTTACATAAACACGCCCCTTTCAGCCATTTTTAATCGTACCTTATGGGTCCTTGAGGCTTTTTTGTTCCCAATGAGAAATGAGGCAAGTATACCAAGTTTTAGAATATTTAGAAAATTGTGGTGAAAATGCCATCATTTTGAAAATGTGACATTTGGGCGTGGCCTGTAGCGAACCGCTAAGGGCGAATGTGGGCAATTCTTTGCACAGTACTTCAAAGGGATGTTATCTTGAAGAATGTTAGGTTTGAAAAACTCTCAGTCAAAATTACATTTGATATATTGACATATATATTGATTAAATGTGGACATTTACATAAACACGCCCCTTTCAGCCATTTTATATCGTATTAGTTTTTGCTAAGTAACGTTTTCAAAGACATCAATTCTACACACGCGTACCAAATTTCAAGTCAATTGGAGCTACGGTTCAGGAGAAGAAGAGTTTTGTAGGTTTTGGCAAATATTCACTGTACAGGAAAATCCATCATGGCGGAAGTTATGGGTCCTTGAGGCTTTTTTGTTCCCCATGAGAAATGAGGCATGTACACCAGGTTTGAGAATAACTGGACAAATGGCTTGGAAAGGCCATGACTTTGAAAATATTTTTTTGGGGCGTGGCCTGTAGCGCCACCTATGGGTGAATGTGGGCCATTCTTGGTTTGGGGGTACCCGTTCGCATGGACTATCAATGTGCCAATTTAGAAAATTTTTGACCAGTGACTTTTTGAGATATTGGGGCTCAAGGAGAAGAATAATAATAATAATAATAAATATAGCTGCAAGCAGCAATGCGATTCCTCCTCAAAATGGCAAATCATTTAAAATTGATCAATAGAGGGTTGGGGTTAAACCCACCCAATGAAAAAAAAAACATGTCTTTCTGTCTGAATCCTAAACTAAACATTTTCAGTGTACAGGAAAATCCATCATGCCGGACCTTATGAATCCTGTTGGGTTTTTTGTTTACAATGAGAAATGAGGTATGTTCACCAGGTTTCAGAAAAACTAAATAAATGGAGTGGAAATACAATCACTTTGAAAAAATGACATTTGGGCATGGCCTGTAGCGCCCCCTAAGGGCGAATGTGAGCCATTCTTGGTTTGTAGGTTCCTGTTGGCCTGTAGTATCAATGTACCAAATTAGAAAGTTTTTGACAAAAAAAATGTGCAATTTGGGAATGGCCTTTAGCGCCCCCTAAGGGCGAATGTGAGACATTCTTGGTTTGTGGATTTCTGTTGGCCTGTAGTGTCAATATACCAAATTAGAACATTTTTGACCATAAAATGGGAATTTTGGGCATAGCCTGTAGCGCCCCCTAGTGGCGAATATGGGCAATTCTTGGTTTGTGGGTTCCTGTTGGCCTGTAGTATCAATGTACCAAATTAGAACATTTTTGACCAGCAAATGGGAATTTAGGGCGTGGCCTGTAGCGACCCCTAAGGGCGAATGTGGGCCATTCTTTGTTTGTGGATTCCTGTTGGCCTGTAGTATCAATATACAAAATTAGAACATTTTTGACCAGAAAATGGGAATTTTGGGCATGGCCTGTAGCGCCCCCTAAGGGAGAATGTGGGATATTCTTTATGCAGTACTTCAGAGTGATGTCATCTTGAAGTATATATATATATATATAGGTCTGTTTCTAACCCACACCTATAATATCACTTCTGAAGGCATGGATTAAACCACTGGAGTGGTATGGATTACTTTTATGCTGCATTTATGTGATTTTTGTAGCTCCTGAGTTCTGATCACCATTCAAGTCATTGAAATGTCCAACAGGGTTGAGATAATCTTCTAAAAAGCTTAATTTGTGTTCACCAGAAGAAAGAAAATAATACACATCTGGGATGGAATGAGGGTGAGTATACGATGAGAGAAATGTATTTTGGGGGTAAAAACCATTTGTAGGCCTACTTTTTATTTACTTGGAAAATTGTTACTGTCTCTTTAAGAGGATTTTAAACACATTTCATTCAAGGCACAGTCTGTGCGGCTTGTTTCATTGAGTTTAATCTTTTGAGAACTGTGAAGTCTCATTATTTTCGTGCTGTTACATCTGTATTCATTTATCTGAGATTAATTGATTGAGATTGTGAAACTACATACAACCGACAAACCTCCATGAAGATGCGAGTAAAAATGAGATGCCTCGCGCTGTCAGACACAACGCTGATAATCATTCTCGGAAGTGTTGATACTAGATTTAGATTCGCGATTTCTTCATCAACTGTTTATGTTCACTTGAGACAAAACAGACTCCACAATATATCATGTAATTTGACATTTTGTTGTATGAAAATGTCCGTTCAAATGCAAGAAGAAGCGAATGCGATCTCTCATCGGGGCTCGTGAGTTAGACGTGACGCTGCTCGCTGTTTCACACAAATATTTATTTGAGTTGTTTTGCCATTTGTTGAGTTGAATGGTGTAAAATCGCTTGAAAGTTCAAACAGGAAAGTGTTAAAAACACATACAACAGACAAACATTGCTCGCATTGAAGACGCGAGTAAAAATGAGATCGCGTAACTATCGCGTGCTGTCAGAGAACACGCAGATGAAACATCATTCTCGGCAGTATTGATACTTTAGGATCGATCCGTCCATCCCTTCTTTCTTTAGACATATGTTTCATGTTTGTGTGATAAGTGTTCGCGGAGTTTCACTTGATTTTTCTGACGTGTATCAGACAGATGTTCGCTAAGACAGATTCGGCGCACCCGGTTTATTTTCGTTATTTTACAAAAGCTCAAGGTTTTGTTGTTATTGTAAGTGTACACAAATAAAAGTAGACCTTTTATAGTTTGTAATGATCTCTTCTATGTATCTGAATGGGCAAAAATGACGCAGTATTTTGTTTAAGTTTTTTCCGCTGTTTAGAACAATGCATCTGAAAGGACATTACAGCGCCATTGTTGACCCCTGTAATAATGCCAGAATTCAATAATGATTCCCGATTTCAAACTCCTCGCAAAGATTTATTTGAGTTGTATGCCATTTGTTGAGTTGAATAGTGTAAAATCGCTTGAATATTCAAACTGGGAAGTAGTAAAACACATCTCACTGACCTTATTTGTGCAGTAACTCTCATCGGGGCTCGTGCGTTAGACGCGACGCATCTCGCGGTTTCACACAAAACTGCTCACAAACATTTATTTGAGTTGTTTTGCCATTTGTTGAGTTGAATAGTGTAAAATGGCGAATATGGGAAATTCTTTGTTTGTGGGTTCCTGTTGGCCTGTAGTATCAATGTACCAAATTAGAACATTTTTGACCAGCAAATGGGAATTTAGGGCGTGGCCTGTAGCGCCCCCTAAGGGCGAATGTGGGCCATTCTTGGTTTGTGGATTCCTGTTGGCCTGTAGTATCAATATACAAAATTAGAACATTTTTGACCAGAAAATGGGAATTTTGAGCATGGCCTGTAGCGCCCCCTAAGGGAGAATGTGGGATATTCTTTACGCAGTACTTCAGAGTGATGTCATCTTGAAGTATATATATATATAGGTCTGTTTCTAACCCACACCTATAATATCACTTCTGAAGGCATGGATTAAACCACTGGAGTGGTATGGATTACTTTTATGCTGCATTTATGTGATTTTTGTAGCTCCTGAGTTCTAATCACCATTCAAGTCATTGAAAGGTCCAACAGGGTTGAGATAATCTTCTTAAAAGCTTAATTTGTGTTCACCAGAAGAAAGAAAATAATACACATCTGGGATGGAATGAGGGTGAGTATACGATGAGAGAAATTTATTTTGGGGGTAAAAACCATTTGTAGGCCTACTTTTTATTTACTTGGAAAATTGTTACTGTCTCTTTAAGAGGAATTTAAACGCATTTCATTCAAGGCACAGTCTGTGCGGCTTGTTTCATTGAGTTTAATCTTTTGAGAACTGTGAAGTCTCATTATTTTCGTGCTATTACATCTGTATTCATTTCAGAGATGAATTGATTGAGATTGTGAAACTACATACAACCGACAAACCTCCATGAAGATGCGAGTAAAAATGAGATGCCTCGCGCTGTCAGACACAACGCTGATAATCATTCTCGGAAGTGTTGATACTAGATTTAGATTCGCGATTTCTTCATCAACTGTTTATGTTCACTTGAGACAAAACAGACTCCACAATATATCATGTAATTTGACATTTTGTTGTATGAAAATGTCCGTTCAAACGCAAGAAGAAGCGAATGCGATCTCTCATCGGGGCTCGTGAGTTAGACGTGACGCTGCTCGCTGTTTCACACAAATATTTATTTGAGTTGTTTTGCCATTGGTTGAGTTGAATGGTGTAAAATCGCTTGAAAGTTCAAACAGGAAAGTGTTAAAAACACATACAACAGACAAACATTGCTCGCATTGAAGATGCGAGTAAAAATTAGATCGCCTCACTATCGCGTGCTGTCAGTGAACACGCAGATGAAACATCATTCTCGGAAGTATTGATACTTTAGGATCGATCCGTCCATCCCTTCTTTCTTTAGACATATGTTTCATGTTTGTGTGATAAGTGTTAGCGGAGTTTCACTTGATTTTTTCTGACGTGTATCAGACAGATTATTGCAAAGACAGATTCGGTTTACCCTGTTTATTTTCGTTATTTTACAAAAGCTCAAGGTTTTGTTGTATTGTAAGTGAACACAAATAACAGTAGACCTTTTATAGTTTGTAATGATCTCTTCCATGTATCTGAATTGGCAAAAATGATGCAGTATTTTGTTTAAGTTTTTTCCGCTGTTTAGAAAAATGCATCTGAAAGGACATTACAGCGCCATTGTTGACCCCCGTAATAATGCCAGAATTCAATAATGATTCCCGATTTCAAACTCCTCGCAAAGATTTATTTGAGTTGTATGCCATTTGTTGAGTTGAATAGTGTAAAATCGCTTGAATATTCAAACTGGGAAGTAGTAAAACACATCTCACTGACCTTATTTGTGCAGTAACTCTCATCGGGGCTCGTGCGTTAGACGCGACGCATCTCGCGGTTTCACACAAAACTGCTCACAAACATTTATTTGAGTTGTTTTGCCATTTGTTGAGTTGAATAGTGTAAAATGGCGAATATGGGAAATTCTTTGTTTGTGGGTTCCTGTTGGCCTGTAGTATCAATGTACCAAATTAGAACATTTTTGACCAGCAAATGGGAATTTAGGGCGTGGCCTGTAGCGCCCCCTAAGGGCGAATGTGGGCCATTCTTGGTTTGTGGATTCCTGTTGGCCTGTAGTATCAATATACAAAATTAGAACATTTTTGACCAGAAAATGGGAATTTTGAGCATGGCCTGTAGCGCCCCCTAAGGGAGAATGTGGGATATTCTTTACGCAGTACTTCAGAGTGATGTCATCTTGAAGTATATATATATAGGTCTGTTTCTAACCCACACCTATAATATCACTTCTGAAGGCATGGATTAAACCACTGGAGTGGTATGGATTACTTTTATGCTGCATTTATGTGATTTTTGTAGCTCCTGAGTTCTAATCACCATTCAAGTCATTGAAAGGTCCAACAGGGTTGAGATAATCTTCTTAAAAGCTTAATTTGTGTTCACCAGAAGAAAGAAAATAATACACATCTGGGATGGAATGAGGGTGAGTATACGATGAGAGAAATTTATTTTGGGGGTAAAAACCATTTGTAGGCCTACTTTTTATTTACTTGGAAAATTGTTACTGTCTCTTTAAGAGGAATTTAAACGCATTTCATTCAAGGCACAGTCTGTGCGGCTTGTTTCATTGAGTTTAATCTTTTGAGAACTGTGAAGTCTCATTATTTTCGTGCTATTACATCTGTATTCATTTCAGAGATGAATTGATTGAGATTGTGAAACTACATACAACCGACAAACCTCCATGAAGATGCGAGTAAAAATGAGATGCCTCGCGCTGTCAGACACAACGCTGATAATCATTCTCGGAAGTGTTGATACTAGATTTAGATTCGCGATTTCTTCATCAACTGTTTATGTTCACTTGAGACAAAACAGACTCCACAATATATCATGTAATTTGACATTTTGTTGTATGAAAATGTCCGTTCAAACGCAAGAAGAAGCGAATGCGATCTCTCATCGGGGCTCGTGAGTTAGACGTGACGCTGCTCGCTGTTTCACACAAATATTTATTTGAGTTGTTTTGCCATTGGTTGAGTTGAATGGTGTAAAATCGCTTGAAAGTTCAAACAGGAAAGTGTTAAAAACACATACAACAGACAAACATTGCTCGCATTGAAGATGCGAGTAAAAATTAGATCGCCTCACTATCGCGTGCTGTCAGTGAACACGCAGATGAAACATCATTCTCGGAAGTATTGATACTTTAGGATCGATCCGTCCATCCCTTCTTTCTTTAGACATATGTTTCATGTTTGTGTGATAAGTGTTAGCGGAGTTTCACTTGATTTTTTCTGACGTGTATCAGACAGATTATTGCAAAGACAGATTCGGTTTACCCTGTTTATTTTCGTTATTTTACAAAAGCTCAAGGTTTTGTTGTATTGTAAGTGAACACAAATAACAGTAGACCTTTTATAGTTTGTAATGATCTCTTCCATGTATCTGAATTGGCAAAAATGATGCAGTATTTTGTTTAAGTTTTTTCCGCTGTTTAGAAAAATGCATCTGAAAGGACATTACAGCGCCATTGTTGACCCCCGTAATAATGCCAGAATTCAATAATGATTCCGGAATTCAGATTCCTCGCAAACATTTATTTGAGTTGTAATGCCATTTGTTGAGTTGAATAGTGTAAAATCGCTTGAATATTCAAACTGGGAAGCAGAAAAACATCTCACTGACCTTTGTGCAGTAACTCTCATCGGGGCTCGTGCGTTAGACGCGACGCATCTCGCGGTTTCACACAAAACTGCTCACAAACATTTATTTGAGTTGTTTTGCCATTTGTTGAGATGAATAGTATAAAATCGTGTGAATGTTCCAAATGTCAAGCATTAAACACACACAATTGACATACCTTTGTGCAAACGCAGGCAAAATTCTTCTAGCTTAGAAAGTCGGGAGCTCCACCCACTAGTAGACAGAATTGCTCCATTAGAGAGATTTCTCCAGTAAAAGTGCATTTGGTAGACAGAGTTACACCAGCAGAGGGAGCCTCTTTGCTCAGCCAATGTAAGTGAATGGGATTTTACTTGTAGACCGTATTAATCCAGTAGAGGGGGCATTTTTGCTTAGCCATTGTAAATCAATGGGATTTTTTACATTTTTGATCGTCATTTATATAAAAAGCTTAAGTCGCATCAGGTAAAAAAAGACATTCCAGCAAACTTCAGAACAGTCCCCAGGTCTGTGGCAAGTTGGGTACTTATAGCATTAAAGCACTTGGAGGTAAGGTTGTTGAAATTTTAGTAAGTAAAATAGTATTAATAATAATAATAATAATAAATGTATGTAACATAACAATATGTTGGCTTTCTCAAGCCAACATAGTTATGTCATCTTGAAGCATGTTAGGTTTGAAAAACCATCCGTCAAAATTACATTTGGTTTATTGACACTAATATATTGAGGCAATGTGGTCATTTACATAAATACGCACCTTTCAGCCATTTTGTATTGTATTCATTTTTGCTAAGTAACAAATTGAAAGACATCAATTGTACACATGGGTACCAAATGTCAAGTAAATTGGATCTACGGTTCAAGAGAAGAAGAGTTTTAAATGTTTCACCAAAGTTTCACTGTACAGGACAATCCATCACACAGAACCTTATGGGTCCTTGAGGCTTTTTTGTTCCCAATGAGAAATGAGGCAAGTATACCAAGTTTTAGAATATTTGGAAAACTGGGGTGAAAATGCCATCATTTTGAAAATGTGACATTTGGGCGTGGCCTGTAGCGAACCGCTAAGGGCGAATGTCGGCAATTCTTTGCACAGTACTTCAAAGGGATGTTATCTTGAAGCGTGTCAGGTTTTAAAATCCCTCAGTCAAAATTACATTTGATTTATTGACATATATATTGATTAAATGTGGACATTTACATAAACACGCCCCTTTCAGCCATTTTTAATCGTACCTTATGGGTCCTTGAGGCTTTTTTGTTCCCAATGAGAAATGAGGCAAGTATACCAAGTTTTAGAATATTTCGAAAATTGTGGTGAAAATGCCATCATTTTGAAAATGTGACATTTGGGCGTGGCCTGTAGCGAACCGCTAAGGGCGAATGTGGGCAATTCTTTGCAAAGTACTTCAAAGGGATGTTATCTTGATGAATGTTAGGTTTGAAAAATCCTCGGTCAAAATTACATTTGATATATTGACATATATATTGATTAAATGTGGACATTTACATAAACACGCCCCTTTCAGCCATTATATATCGTATTCATTTTTGCTAAGTAACGTTTTCAAAGACATCAATTCTACACATGCGTACCAAATTTCAAGTCAATTGGAGCTCCGGTTCAGGAGAAGAAGAGTTTTGTAGGTTTTGGCAAATTTTCACTGTACAGGAAAATCCATTATGGCGGAAGTTATGGGTCCTTGAGGCTTTTTTGTTCCCCATGAGAAATGAGGCATGTACACCAGGTTTGAGAATAATTGGACAAATGGCTTGGAAATGCCATGACTTTGAAAATGTTTTTTTGGGGCGTGGCCTGTAGCGCCACCTATGGGCGAATGTGGGCCATTCTTGGTTTGGGGGTACCCGTTGGCATGGAGTATCAATGTGCCAATTTAGAAAATTTTTGACCAGTGACTTTTTGAGATATTGGGGCTCAAGGAGAATAATAATAATAATAATAATAAATATAGCTGCAAGCAGCAATGCGATTCCTCCTCAAAATGGCAAATCATTTAAAATTGATCAATAGAGGGTTGGGGTTAAACCCTCCCAATGAAAAAATCCAAAAAACATGTCTTTCTGTCTGAATCCTAAACTAAACATTTTCAGTGTTCAGGAAAATCCATCACGCCGGACCTTATGGATCCTGGAGGGTTTTTTGTTTACAATGAGAAATGAGGTATGTTCACCAGATTTCAGAAAAACTAAATAAATGGGGTGGAAATACAATCACTTTGAAAAAATGACATTTGGGCATGGCCTGTAGCGCCCCCTAAAGGCGATTGTGAACCATTCTTGGTTTGTAGGTTCCTGTTGGCCTGTAGTATTAATGTACCAAATTAGAAAATATTTGACAAAAAAATGTGCAATTTGGGAATGGCCTTTAGCGCCCCCTAAGGGCGAATGTGAGACATTCTTGGTTTGTGAATTTCTGTAGGCCTGTAGTGTCAATATACCAAATTAGAACATTTTTGATCATAAAATGGGAATTTTGGGCATAGCCTGTAGCGCCCCCTAATGGCGAATATGGACAATTCTTTGTTTGTGGGTTCCTGTTGGCCTGTAGTATCAATGTACAAAATTAGAACATTTTTGACCAGAAAATGGGAATTTTGGGCATGGCCTGTAGCGCCCCCTAAGGGAGAATGTGGGATATTCTTTACGCAGTACTTCAGAGTGATGTCATCTTGAAGTATATATATATATATATAGGTCTGTTTCTAACCCACACCTATAATATCACTTCTGAAGGCATGGATTAAACCACTGGAGTGGTATGGATTACTTTTATGCTGCATTTATGTGATTTTTGTAGCTTCTGAGTTCTGATCACCATTCAAGTCATTGAAAGGTCCAACAGGGTCGAGATAATCTTCTAAAAAGCTTCATTTGTGTTCACCAGAAGAAAGAAAATAATACACATCTGGGATGGAATGAGGGTGAGTATACGATGAGAGAAATGTATTTTTGGGGTAAAAACCATTTGTAGGCCTACTTTTTATTTACTTGGAAAATTGTTACTGTCTCTTTAAGAGGATTTTAAACGCATTTCATTCAAGGCACAGTCTGTGCGGCTTGTTTCATTGAGTTTAATCTTTTGAGAACTGTGAAGTCTTATTATTTTCGTGCTTTTACATCTGTATTCATTTCAGAGATTAATTGATTGAGATTGTGAAACTACATACAACCGACAAACCTCCATGAAGATGCGAGTAAAAATGAGATCGCCTCGCGCTGTCAGACACAACGCTGATAATCATTCTCGGAAGTGTCGATACTAGATTTAGATTCGCGATTTCTTCATCAACTGTTTATGTTCACTTGAGACAAAACAGACGCCACAATATATCATGTAATTTGATATTTTGTTGTAAGAAATTGTCCGTTCAAACGCAAGAAGAAGCGAATGCGATCTCTCATCGGGGCTCGTGAGTTAGACGTGACGCTGCTCGCTGTTTCACACAAATATTTATTTGAGTTGTTTTGCCATTTGTTGAGTTGAATGGTGTAAAATCGCTTGAAAGTTCAAACAGGAAAGTGTTAAAAACACATACAACAGACAAACATTGCTCGCATTGAAGATGTGTTCATTGAAGAAAAGTGTTCGCGGAGTTTCACTTGATTTTTCTGACGTGTATCAGACCGCTAAGAAAGATTCGGCGTACCCTATTTATTTTCGTTATTTTACAAAAGCTCAAGGTTTTGTTGTTATTGTAAGTGTACACAAATAAAAGTAGACGTTTTATAGTTTGTAATGATCTCTTCCATGTATCTGAATGGGCAAAAATGACGCAGTATTTTGTTTAAGTTTTTTCCGCTGTTTAGAACAATGCATCTGAAAGGACATTACAGCGCCATTGTTGACCCCCGTAATAATGCCAGAATTCAATAATGATTCCCGATTTCAAACTCCTCGCAAAGATTTATTTGAGTTGTTTTGCCATTTGTTGAGTTGAATAGTGTAAAATCGCTTGAATATTCAAACTGGGAAGCAGTAAAACACATCTCACTGACTTGTGCAGTAACTCTCATCGGGGCTCGTGCGTTAGACGCGACGATTATCACTGTTTCACACAAACTGCTCGAAAACATTTATATTAGTTGTTTTACAATTTGTTGAGATGAATAGTATAAAATCGCGTGAATGTTCCAAATGTCAAGCATTAAACACACACAATTGACATACCTTTGTGCAAACGCAGGCAAAATTCTTCTGGCTCAGAAAGTCGGGAGCTCCACCCACTAGTAGACAGAATTGCTCCATTAGAGAGATTTCTCCAGTAAAAGTGCTTTTGGTAGACAGAGTTACACCAGCAGAGGGAGCCTCTTTGCTCAGCCAATGTAAGTGAATGGGATTTTACTTGTAGACCGTATTAATCCAGTAGAGGGGGCAATTTTGCTCAGCCATTGTAAATCAATGGGATTTTTTTACATTTTTGATTGTCATTTATATAAAAAGCTTAAGTCGCATCAGGTAAAAAAAGACATTCCAACAAACTTCAGAACAGTCCCCAGGTCTGTGGCAAGTTGGGTACTAATAGCATTAAAGCACTTGGAGGTAAGGTTGTTGAAATTTTAGTAAGTAAAATAGTATTAATAATAATAATATTAATAAATGTATGTAACATAACAATATGTTGGCTTTCTCAAGCACACATAGTTATGTCATCTTGAAGCATGTTAGGTTTGAAAAACCATCAATCAAAATTACATTTGGTTTATTGACAATAATATATTGAGGCAATGTGGTCATTTACATAAACACGCACCTTTCAGCCATTTTGTATTGTTTTCATTTTTGCTAAGTAACAAATTGAAAGGCATCAATTCTACACATGGGTACCAAATGGCAAGTCAATTGGATCTACGGTTCAAGAGAAGAAGACTTTTCAATGTTTCCCCAAATTTTCACTGTACAGGACAATCCATCACGCAGAACCTTATGGGTCCTTGAGGCTTTTTTGTTCCCAATGAGAAATGAGGCAAGTATACCAAGTTTTAGAATATTTGGAAAATTGGGGTAAAAATGCCATCATTTTGAAAATGTGACATTTGGGCGTGGCCTGTAGCGAACCGCTAAGGGCGAATGTAGGCAATTCTTTGCACAGTACTTCAAAGGGATGTTATCTTGAAGCGTGTCAGGTTTTAAAATCCCTCAGTCAAAATTACATTTGATTTATTGACATATATATTGATTAAATGTGGACATTTACATAAACACGCCCCTTTCAGCCATTTTATATCGTATTCATTTTTGCTAAGTAACGTTTTCAAAGACATCAATTCTACACATTCGTACCAAATTTCAAGTATATTGGAGCTACGGTTCAGGAGAAGAAGAGTTTTGTAGGTTTTGGCAAATTTTCACTGTACAGGAAAATCCATTAGGGCAGAAGTTATGGGTCCTTGAGGCTTTTTTGTTCCCCATGAGAAATGAGGCATGTACACCAGGTTTGAGAATAATTGGACAAATGGCTTGGAAATGCCATGACTTTGAAAATATTTTTTTGGGGCGTGGCCTGTAGCGCCACCTATGGGCAAATGTGGGCCATTCTTGGTTTGGGGGAACCCGTTGGCATGGAGTATCAATGTGCCAATTTAGAAAATTTTTGAACAGTGACTTTGAGATATTGGGGCTCAAGGATAATAATAATAATAAATATAGCTGCAAGCAGCAATGCGATTCCTCCTCAAAATGGCAAATCATTTAAAATTGATCAATAGAGGGTTGGGGTTAAACCCTCCCAATTTAAAAATCCCAAAAACATGTCTTTCTGTCTGAATCCTAAACTAAACATTTTCAGTGCACAAGAAAATCCATCATGCCGGACCTTATGGATCCTGGAGGGTTTTTTGTTTACAATGAGAAATGAGGTATGTTCACCAGGTTTCAAAAAACTAAATAAATGGGGTGGAAATACAATCACTTTGAAAAAATGACATTTGGGCATGGCCTGTAGCGCCCCCTAAGGGCGAATGTGAGCCATTCTTGGTTTGTATGTTCCTGTTGGCCTGTAGTATTAATGTACCAAATTAGAAAGTTTTTGACAAAAAAATGTGCAATTTGGGAATGGCCTTTAGCGCCCCCTAAGGGCGAATGTGAGACATTCTTGGTTTGTGGATTTCTGTTGGCCTGTAGTGTCAATATACCAAATTAGAACATTTTTGACCAGCAAATGGGAATTTAGGGCGTGGCCTGTAGCGCCCCCTAAGGGCGAATGTGGGCCATTCTTGGTTTGTGGATTCCTGTCGGCCTGTAGTATCAATATACAAAATTAGAACTTTTTTGACCAGCAAATGGGAATTTTGGGCATGGCCTGTAGCGCCCCCTAAGGGAGAATGTGGGCCATTCTTGGTTTGTGGATTCCTGTTGGCCTGTAGTATCAATATACAAAATTAGAACATTTTTGACCAGAAAATGGGAATTTTGGGCATGGCCTGTAGCGCCCCCTAAGGGAGAATGTGGGATATTCTTTACGCAGTACTTCAGAGTGATATCATCTTGAAGTATATATATATAGGTCTGTTTCGAACCCACACCTATAATATCACTTCTGAAGGCATGGATTAAACCACTGGAGTGGTATGGATTACTTTTATGCTGCATTTATGTGATTTTTGTAGCTTCTGAGTTCTGATCACCATTCAAGTCATTGAAAGGTCCAACAGGGTTGAGATAATCTTCTAAAAAGCTTCATTTGTGTTCACCAGAAGAAAGAAAATAATACACATCTGGGAAGGAATGAGCGTGAGTATACGATGAGAGAAATGTATTTTGGGGGTAAAAACCATTTGTAGGCCTACTTTTTATTTACTTGGAAAATTGTTACTGTCTCTTTAAGTGGAATTTAAACGCATTTCATTCAAGGCACAGTCTGTGCGGCTTGTTTCATTGAGTTTAATCTTTTGAGAACTGTGAAGTCTCATTATTTTCGTGCTGTTACATCTGTATTCATTTCAGAGATGAATTGATTGAGATTGTGAAACTACATACAACCGACAAACCTCCATGAAGATGCGAGTAAAAATGAGATGCCTCGCGCTGTCAGACACAACGCAGATAATCATTCTCGGAAGTGTTGATACTAGATTTAGATTCGCGATTTCTTCATCAACTGTTTATGTTCACTTGAGACAAAACAGACGCCACAATATATCATGTAATTTGACATTTTGTTGTATGAAAATGTCCGTTCAAACGCAAGAAGCGAATGCGATCTCTCATCGGGGCTCGTGAGTTAGACGTGACGCTGCTCGCTGTTTCACACAAATATTTATTTGAGTTGTTTTGCCATTGGTTGAGTTGAATGGTGTAAAATCGCTTGAAAGTTCAAAACAAGAAAGTGTTAAAAACACATACAACAGACAAACATTGCTCGCATTGAAGATGCGAGTAAAAATTAGACCGCCTCACTATCGCGTGCTGTCAGTGAACACGCAGATGAAACATCATTCTCGGAAGTATTGATACTTTAGGATCGATCCGTCCATCCCTTCTTTCTTTAGACATATGTTTCATGTTTGTGTGATAAGTGTTCGCGGAGATTCACTTGATTTTTTCTGACGTGTATCAGACAGATTATCGCAAAGACAGATTCGGTTTACCCTGTTTATTTTCGTTATTTTACAAAAGCTCAAGGTTTTGTTGTATTGTAAGTGTACACAAATAACAGTAGACCTTTTATAGTTTGTAATGATCTCTTCCATGTATCTGAATGGGCAAAAATGACGCAGTATTTTGTTTAAGTTTTTTCCGCTGTTTAGAACAATGCATCTGAAAGGACATTACAGTGCCATTGTTGACCCCCGTAATAATGCCAGAATTCAATAATGATTCCCGAATTCAGATTCCTCGCAAACATTTATTTGAGTTGTAATGCCATTTGTTGAGTTGAATAGTGTAAAATCGCTTGAATATTCAAACTGGGAAGCAGAAAAACATCTCACTGACCTTTGTGCAGTAACTCTCATCGGGGCTCGTGCGTTAGACGCGACGCATCTCGCGGTTTCACACAAAACTGCTCACAAACATTTATTTGAGTTGTTTTGCCATTTGTTGAGATGAATAGTATAAAATCGCGTGAATGTTCCAAATGTCAAGCATTAAACACACACAATTGACATACCTTTGTGCAAACGCAGGCAAAATTCTTCTAGCTTAGAAAGTCGGGAGCTCCACCCACTAGTAGACAGAATTGCTCCATTAGAGAGATTTCTCCAGTAAAAGTGCATTTGGTAGACAGAGTTACACCAGCAGAGGGAGCCTCTTTGCTCAGCCAATGTAAGTGAATGGGATTTTACTTGTAGACCGTATTAATCCAGTAGAGGGGGCATTTTTGCTCAGCCATTGTAAATCAATGGGATTTTTTACATTTTTGATCGTCATTTATATAAAAAGCTTAAGTCGCATCAGGTAAAAAAAGACATTCCAGCAAACTTCAGAACAGTCCCCAGGTCTGTGGCAAGTTGGGTACTTATAGCATTAAAGCACTTGGAGGTAAGGTTGTTGAAATTTTAGTAAGTAAAATAGTATTACTAATAATAATAATAATAATAAATGTATGTAACATAACAATATGTTGGCTTTCTCAAGCCAACATAGTTATGTCATCTTGAAGCATGTTAGGTTTGAAAAACCATCCGTCAAAATTACATTTGGTTTATTGACACTAATATATTGAGGCAATGTGGTCATTTACATAAATACGCACCTTTCAGCCATTTTGTATTGTATTCATTTTTGCTAAGTAACAAATTGAAAGACATCAATTGTACACATGGGTACCAAATGTCAAGTAAATTGGATCTACGGTTCAAGAGAAGAAGAGTTTTAAATGTTTCACCAAATTTTCACTGTACAGGACAATCCATCACGCAGAACCTTATGGGTCCTTGAGGCTTTTTTGTTCCCAATGAGAAATGAGGCAAGTATACCAAGTTTTAGAATATTTGGAAAACTGGGGTGAAAATGCCATCATTTTCAAAATGTGACATTTGGGCGTGGCCTGTAGCGAACCGCTAAGGGCGAATATCGGCAATTCTTTGCACAGTACTTCAAAGGGATGTTATCTTGAAGCATGTCAGGTTTTAAAATCCCTCAGTCAAAATTACATTTGATTTATTGACATATATATTGATTAAATGTGGACATTTACATAAACACGCCCCTTTCAGCCATTTTATATCGTATTTGTTTTTGCTAAGTAACATTTTCAAAGACATCAATTCTACACACGCGTACCAAATTTCAAGTCAATTGGAGCTACGGTTCAGGAGAAGAAGAGTTTTGTAGGTTTTGGCAAATTTTCACTGTACAGGAAAATCCATCATGGCAGAAGTTATGGGTCCTTGAGGCTTTTTTGTTCCCCATGAGAAATGAGGCATGTACACCAGGTTTGAGAATAACTGGACAAATGGCTTGGAAAGGCCATGACTTTGAAAATATTTTTTTGGGGCGTGGCCTGTTGCACCACCTATGGGTGAATGTGGGCCATTCTTGGTTTGGGGGTACCCGTTCGCATGGACTATCAATGTGCCAATTTAGAAAATTTTTGACCAGTGACTTTTTGAGATATTGGGGCTCAAGGAGAATAATAATAATAATAATAATAAATATAGCTGCAAGCAGCAATGCGATTCCTCCTCAAAATGGCAAATCATTTAAAATTGATCAATAGAGGGTTGGGGTTAAACCCTCCCAATGAAAAAATCCAAAAAACATGTCTTTCTGTCTGAATCCTAAACTAAACATTTTCAGTGTACAGGAAAATCCATCATGCCGGACCTTATGAATCCTGTAGGGTTTTTTGTTTACAATGAGAAATGAGGTATGTTCACCAGGTTTCAGAAAAACTAAATAAATGGGGTGGAAATACAATCACTTTGAAAAAATGACATTTGGGCATGGCCTGTAGCGCCCCCTAAGGGCGAATGTGAGCCATTCTTGGTTTGTAGGTTCCTGTTGGCCTGTAGTATCAATGTACCAAATTAGAAAGTTTTTGACAAAAAAATGTGCAATTTGGGAATGGCCTTTAGAGCCCCCTAAGGGCGAATGTGAGACATTCTTGGTTTGTGGATTTCTGTTGGCCTGTAGTGTCAATATACCAAATTAGAACATTTTTGACCATAAAATGGGAATTTTGGGCATAGCCTGTAGCGCCCCCTAATGGCGAATATGGGCAATTCTTGGTTTGTGGGTTCCTGTTGGCCTGTAGTATCAATGTACCAAATTAGAACATTTTTGACCAGCAAATGGGAATTTAGGGCGTGGCCTGTAGCGCCCCCTAAGGGCGAATGTGGGCCATTCTTTGTTTGTGGATTCCTGTTGGCCTGTAGTATCAATATACAAAATTAGAACATTTTTGACCAGAAAATGGGAATTTTGGGCATGGCCTGTAGCGCCCCCTAAGGGAGAATGTGGGATATGCTTTACGCAGTACTTCAGAGTGATGTCATCTTGAAGTATATATATATATATATATATATATATATATATATATATATATATATCTATCTATATATATATATATATATATATATATATATATATATATATATATATATATATATATATAGGTCTGTTTCTAACCCACACCTATAATATCACTTCTGAAGGCATGGATTAAACCACTGGAGTGGTATGGATTACTTTTATGCTGCATTTATGTGATTTTTGTAGCTTCTGAGTTCTGATCACCATTCAAGTCATTGAAAGGTCCAACAGGGTTGAGATAATCTTCTAAAAAGCTTCATTTGTGTTCACCAGAAGAAAGAAAATAATACACATCTGGGAAGGAATGAGCGTGAGTATACGATGAGAGAAATGTATTTTGGGGGTAAAAACCATTTGTAGGCCTACTTTTTATTTACTTGGAAAATTGTTACTGTCTCTTTAAGTGGAATTTAAACGCATTTCATTCAAGGCACAGTCTGTGCGGCTTGTTTCATTGAGTTTAATCTTTTGAGAACTGTGAAGTCTCATTATTTTCGTGCTGTTACATCTGTATTCATTTCAGAGATGAATTGATTGAGATTGTGAAACTACATACAACCGACAAACCTCCATGAAGATGCGAGTAAAAATGAGATGCCTCGCGCTGTCAGACACAACGCAGATAATCATTCTCGGAAGTGTTGATACTAGATTTAGATTCGCGATTTCTTCATCAACTGTTTATGTTCACTTGAGACAAAACAGACGCCACAATATATCATGTAATTTGACATTTTGTTGTATGAAAATGTCCGTTCAAACGCAAGAAGCGAATGCGATCTCTCATCGGGGCTCGTGAGTTAGACGTGACGCTGCTCGCTGTTTCACACAAATATTTATTTGAGTTGTTTTGCCATTGGTTGAGTTGAATGGTGTAAAATCGCTTGAAAGTTCAAAACAAGAAAGTGTTAAAAACACATACAACAGACAAACATTGCTCGCATTGAAGATGCGAGTAAAAATTAGACCGCCTCACTATCGCGTGCTGTCAGTGAACACGCAGATGAAACATCATTCTCGGAAGTATTGATACTTTAGGATCGATCCGTCCATCCCTTCTTTCTTTAGACATATGTTTCATGTTTGTGTGATAAGTGTTCGCGGAGATTCACTTGATTTTTTCTGACGTGTATCAGACAGATTATCGCAAAGACAGATTCGGTTTACCCTGTTTATTTTCGTTATTTTACAAAAGCTCAAGGTTTTGTTGTATTGTAAGTGTACACAAATAACAGTAGACCTTTTATAGTTTGTAATGATCTCTTCCATGTATCTGAATGGGCAAAAATGACGCAGTATTTTGTTTAAGTTTTTTCCGCTGTTTAGAACAATGCATCTGAAAGGACATTACAGCGCCATTGTTGACCCCCGTAATAATGCCAGAATTCAATAATGATTCCCGAATTCAGATTCCTCGCAAACATTTATTTGAGTTGTAATGCCATTTGTTGAGTTGAATAGTGTAAAATCGCTTGAATATTCAAACTGGGAAGCAGAAAAACATCTCACTGACCTTTGTGCAGTAACTCTCATCGGGGCTCGTGCGTTAGACGCGACGCATCTCGCGGTTTCACACAAAACTGCTCACAAACATTTATTTGAGTTGTTTTGCCATTTGTTGAGATGAATAGTATAAAATCGCGTGAATGTTCCAAATGTCAAGCATTAAACACACACAATTGACATACCTTTGTGCAAACGCAGGCAAAATTCTTCTAGCTTAGAAAGTCGGGAGCTCCACCCACTAGTAGACAGAATTGCTCCATTAGAGAGATTTCTCCAGTAAAAGTGCATTTGGTAGACAGAGTTACACCAGCAGAGGGAGCCTCTTTGCTCAGCCAATGTAAGTGAATGGGATTTTACTTGTAGACCGTATTAATCCAGTAGAGGGGGCATTTTTGCTCAGCCATTGTAAATCAATGGGATTTTTTACATTTTTGATCGTCATTTATATAAAAAGCTTAAGTCGCATCAGGTAAAAAAAGACATTCCAGCAAACTTCAGAACAGTCCCCAGGTCTGTGGCAAGTTGGGTACTTATAGCATTAAAGCACTTGGAGGTAAGGTTGTTGAAATTTTAGTAAGTAAAATAGTATTACTAATAATAATAATAATAATAAATGTATGTAACATAACAATATGTTGGCTTTCTCAAGCCAACATAGTTATGTCATCTTGAAGCATGTTAGGTTTGAAAAACCATCCGTCAAAATTACATTTGGTTTATTGACACTAATATATTGAGGCAATGTGGTCATTTACATAAATACGCACCTTTCAGCCATTTTGTATTGTATTCATTTTTGCTAAGTAACAAATTGAAAGACATCAATTGTACACATGGGTACCAAATGTCAAGTAAATTGGATCTACGGTTCAAGAGAAGAAGAGTTTTAAATGTTTCACCAAATTTTCACTGTACAGGACAATCCATCACGCAGAACCTTATGGGTCCTTGAGGCTTTTTTGTTCCCAATGAGAAATGAGGCAAGTATACCAAGTTTTAGAATATTTGGAAAACTGGGGTGAAAATGCCATCATTTTCAAAATGTGACATTTGGGCGTGGCCTGTAGCGAACCGCTAAGGGCGAATATCGGCAATTCTTTGCACAGTACTTCAAAGGGATGTTATCTTGAAGCATGTCAGGTTTTAAAATCCCTCAGTCAAAATTACATTTGATTTATTGACATATATATTGATTAAATGTGGACATTTACATAAACACGCCCCTTTCAGCCATTTTATATCGTATTCGTTTTTGCTAAGTAACATTTTCAAAGACATCAATTCTACACACGCGTACCAAATTTCAAGTCAATTGGAGCTACGGTTCAGGAGAAGAAGAGTTTTGTAGGTTTTGGCAAATTTTCACTGTACAGGAAAATCCATCATGGCAGAAGTTATGGGTCCTTGAGGCTTTTTTGTTCCCCATGAGAAATGAGGCATGTACACCAGGTTTGAGAATAACTGGACAAATGGCTTGGAAAGGCCATGACTTTGAAAATATTTTTTTGGGGCGTGGCCTGTTGCACCACCTATGGGTGAATGTGGGCCATTCTTGGTTTGGGGGTACCCGTTCGCATGGACTATCAATGTGCCAATTTAGAAAATTTTTGACCAGTGACTTTTTGAGATATTGGGGCTCAAGGAGAATAATAATAATAATAATAATAAATATAGCTGCAAGCAGCAATGCGATTCCTCCTCAAAATGGCAAATCATTTAAAATTGATCAATAGAGGGTTGGGGTTAAACCCTCCCAATGAAAAAATCCAAAAAACATGTCTTTCTGTCTGAATCCTAAACTAAACATTTTCAGTGTACAGGAAAATCCATCATGCCGGACCTTATGAATCCTGTAGGGTTTTTTGTTTACAATGAGAAATGAGGTATGTTCACCAGGTTTCAGAAAAACTAAATAAATGGGGTGGAAATACAATCACTTTGAAAAAATGACATTTGGGCATGGCCTGTAGCGCCCCCTAAGGGCGAATGTGAGCCATTCTTGGTTTGTAGGTTCCTGTTGGCCTGTAGTATCAATGTACCAAATTAGAAAGTTTTTGACAAAAAAATGTGCAATTTGGGAATGGCCTTTAGAGCCCCCTAAGGGCGAATGTGAGACATTCTTGGTTTGTGGATTTCTGTTGGCCTGTAGTGTCAATATACCAAATTAGAACATTTTTGACCATAAAATGGGAATTTTGGGCATAGCCTGTAGCGCCCCCTAATGGCGAATATGGGCAATTCTTGGTTTGTGGGTTCCTGTTGGCCTGTAGTATCAATGTACCAAATTAGAACATTTTTGACCAGCAAATGGGAATTTAGGGCGTGGCCTGTAGCGCCCCCTAAGGGCGAATGTGGGCCATTCTTTGTTTGTGGATTCCTGTTGGCCTGTAGTATCAATATACAAAATTAGAACATTTTTGACCAGAAAATGGGAATTTTGGGCATGGCCTGTAGCGCCCCCTAAGGGAGAATGTGGGATATGCTTTACGCAGTACTTCAGAGTGATGTCATCTTGAAGTATATATATATATATATATATATATATATAGGTCTGTTTCTAACCCACACCTATAATATCACTTCTGAAGGCATGGATTAAACCACTGGAGTGGTATGGATTACTTTTATGCTGCATTTATGTGATTTTTGTAGCTTCTGAGTTCTGATCACCATTCAAGTCATTGAAAGGTCCAACAGGGTTGAGATAATCTTCTAAAAAGCTTCATTTGTGTTCACCAGAAGAAAGAAAATAATACACATCTGGGAAGGAATGAGCGTGAGTATACGATGAGAGAAATGTATTTTGGGGGTAAAAACCATTTGTAGGCCTACTTTTTATTTACTTGGAAAATTGTTACTGTCTCTTTAAGTGGAATTTAAACGCATTTCATTCAAGGCACAGTCTGTGCGGCTTGTTTCATTGAGTTTAATCTTTTGAGAACTGTGAAGTCTCATTATTTTCGTGCTGTTACATCTGTATTCATTTCAGAGATGAATTGATTGAGATTGTGAAACTACATACAACCGACAAACCTCCATGAAGATGCGAGTAAAAATGAGATGCCTCGCGCTGTCAGACACAACGCAGATAATCATTCTCGGAAGTGTTGATACTAGATTTAGATTCGCGATTTCTTCATCAACTGTTTATGTTCACTTGAGACAAAACAGACGCCACAATATATCATGTAATTTGACATTTTGTTGTATGAAAATGTCCGTTCAAACGCAAGAAGCGAATGCGATCTCTCATCGGGGCTCGTGAGTTAGACGTGACGCTGCTCGCTGTTTCACACAAATATTTATTTGAGTTGTTTTGCCATTGGTTGAGTTGAATGGTGTAAAATCGCTTGAAAGTTCAAAACAAGAAAGTGTTAAAAACACATACAACAGACAAACATTGCTCGCATTGAAGATGCGAGTAAAAATTAGACCGCCTCACTATCGCGTGCTGTCAGTGAACACGCAGATGAAACATCATTCTCGGAAGTATTGATACTTTAGGATCGATCCGTCCATCCCTTCTTTCTTTAGACATATGTTTCATGTTTGTGTGATAAGTGTTCGCGGAGATTCACTTGATTTTTTCTGACGTGTATCAGACAGATTATCGCAAAGACAGATTCGGTTTACCCTGTTTATTTTCGTTATTTTACAAAAGCTCAAGGTTTTGTTGTATTGTAAGTGTACACAAATAACAGTAGACCTTTTATAGTTTGTAATGATCTCTTCCATGTATCTGAATGGGCAAAAATGACGCAGTATTTTGTTTAAGTTTTTTCCGCTGTTTAGAACAATGCATCTGAAAGGACATTACAGCGCCATTGTTGACCCCCGTAATAATGCCAGAATTCAATAATGATTCCCGAATTCAGATTCCTCGCAAACATTTATTTGAGTTGTAATGCCATTTGTTGAGTTGAATAGTGTAAAATCGCTTGAATATTCAAACTGGGAAGCAGAAAAACATCTCACTGACCTTTGTGCAGTAACTCTCATCGGGGCTCGTGCGTTAGACGCGACGCATCTCGCGGTTTCACACAAAACTGCTCACAAACATTTATTTGAGTTGTTTTGCCATTTGTTGAGATGAATAGTATAAAATCGCGTGAATGTTCCAAATGTCAAGCATTAAACACACACAATTGACATACCTTTGTGCAAACGCAGGCAAAATTCTTCTAGCTTAGAAAGTCGGGAGCTCCACCCACTAGTAGACAGAATTGCTCCATTAGAGAGATTTCTCCAGTAAAAGTGCATTTGGTAGACAGAGTTACACCAGCAGAGGGAGCCTCTTTGCTCAGCCAATGTAAGTGAATGGGATTTTACTTGTAGACCGTATTAATCCAGTAGAGGGGGCATTTTTGCTCAGCCATTGTAAATCAATGGGATTTTTTACATTTTTGATCGTCATTTATATAAAAAGCTTAAGTCGCATCAGGTAAAAAAAGACATTCCAGCAAACTTCAGAACAGTCCCCAGGTCTGTGGCAAGTTGGGTACTTATAGCATTAAAGCACTTGGAGGTAAGGTTGTTGAAATTTTAGTAAGTAAAATAGTATTACTAATAATAATAATAATAATAAATGTATGTAACATAACAATATGTTGGCTTTCTCAAGCCAACATAGTTATGTCATCTTGAAGCATGTTAGGTTTGAAAAACCATCCGTCAAAATTACATTTGGTTTATTGACACTAATATATTGAGGCAATGTGGTCATTTACATAAATACGCACCTTTCAGCCATTTTGTATTGTATTCATTTTTGCTAAGTAACAAATTGAAAGACATCAATTGTACACATGGGTACCAAATGTCAAGTAAATTGGATCTACGGTTCAAGAGAAGAAGAGTTTTAAATGTTTCACCAAATTTTCACTGTACAGGACAATCCATCACGCAGAACCTTATGGGTCCTTGAGGCTTTTTTGTTCCCAATGAGAAATGAGGCAAGTATACCAAGTTTTAGAATATTTGGAAAACTGGGGTGAAAATGCCATCATTTTCAAAATGTGACATTTGGGCGTGGCCTGTAGCGAACCGCTAAGGGCGAATATCGGCAATTCTTTGCACAGTACTTCAAAGGGATGTTATCTTGAAGCATGTCAGGTTTTAAAATCCCTCAGTCAAAATTACATTTGATTTATTGACATATATATTGATTAAATGTGGACATTTACATAAACACGCCCCTTTCAGCCATTTTATATCGTATTCGTTTTTGCTAAGTAACATTTTCAAAGACATCAATTCTACACACGCGTACCAAATTTCAAGTCAATTGGAGCTACGGTTCAGGAGAAGAAGAGTTTTGTAGGTTTTGGCAAATTTTCACTGTACAGGAAAATCCATCATGGCAGAAGTTATGGGTCCTTGAGGCTTTTTTGTTCCCCATGAGAAATGAGGCATGTACACCAGGTTTGAGAATAACTGGACAAATGGCTTGGAAAGGCCATGACTTTGAAAATATTTTTTTGGGGCGTGGCCTGTTGCACCACCTATGGGTGAATGTGGGCCATTCTTGGTTTGGGGGTACCCGTTCGCATGGACTATCAATGTGCCAATTTAGAAAATTTTTGACCAGTGACTTTTTGAGATATTGGGGCTCAAGGAGAATAATAATAATAATAATAATAAATATAGCTGCAAGCAGCAATGCGATTCCTCCTCAAAATGGCAAATCATTTAAAATTGATCAATAGAGGGTTGGGGTTAAACCCTCCCAATGAAAAAATCCAAAAAACATGTCTTTCTGTCTGAATCCTAAACTAAACATTTTCAGTGTACAGGAAAATCCATCATGCCGGACCTTATGAATCCTGTAGGGTTTTTTGTTTACAATGAGAAATGAGGTATGTTCACCAGGTTTCAGAAAAACTAAATAAATGGGGTGGAAATACAATCACTTTGAAAAAATGACATTTGGGCATGGCCTGTAGCGCCCCCTAAGGGCGAATGTGAGCCATTCTTGGTTTGTAGGTTCCTGTTGGCCTGTAGTATCAATGTACCAAATTAGAAAGTTTTTGACAAAAAAATGTGCAATTTGGGAATGGCCTTTAGAGCCCCCTAAGGGCGAATGTGAGACATTCTTGGTTTGTGGATTTCTGTTGGCCTGTAGTGTCAATATACCAAATTAGAACATTTTTGACCATAAAATGGGAATTTTGGGCATAGCCTGTAGCGCCCCCTAATGGCGAATATGGGCAATTCTTGGTTTGTGGGTTCCTGTTGGCCTGTAGTATCAATGTACCTAATTAGAACATTTTTGACCAGCAAATGGGAATTTAGGGCGTGGCCTGTAGCGCCCCCTAAGGGCGAATGTGGGCCATTCTTTGTTTGTGGATTCCTGTTGGCCTGTAGTATCAATATACAAAATTAGAACATTTTTGACCAGAAAATGGGAATTTTGGGCATGGCCTGTAGCGCCCCCTAAGGGAGAATGTGGGATATGCTTTACGCAGTACTTCAGAGTGATGTCATCTTGAAGTATATATATATATATATATATATATATATATATATATATATATATATATATATATATATATATATAGGTCTGTTTCTAACCCACACCTATAATATCACTTCTGAAGGCATGGATTAAACCACTGGAGTGGTATGGATTACTTTTATGCTGCATTTATGTGATTTTTGTAGCTCCTGAGTTCTAATCACCATTCAAGTCATTGAAAGGTCCAACAGGGTTGAGATAATCTTCTTAAAAGCTTAATTTGTGTTCACCAGAAGAAAGAAAATAATACACATCTGGGATGGAATGAGGGTGAGTATACGATGAGAGAAATGTATTTTGGGGGTAAAAACCATTTGTAGGCCTACTTTTTATTTACTTGGAAAATTGTTACCGTCTCTTTAAGAGGATTTTAAACGCATTTCATTCAAGGCACAGTCTGTGCGGCTTGTTTCATTGAGTTTAATCTTTTGAGAACTGTGAAGTCTCATTATTTTCGTGCTGTTACATCTGTATTCATTTATCTGAGATTAATTGAATGAGATTGTGAAACTACATACAACCGACAAACCTCCATGAAGATGCGAGTAAAAATGAGATGCCTCGCGCTGTCAGACACAACGCTGATAATCCTTCTCGGAAGTGTTGATACTAGATTTAGATTCGCGATTTCTTCATCAACTGTTTATGTTCAATTGAGACAAAACAGACTCCACAATATATCATGTAATTTGACATTTTGTTGTATGAAAATGTCCGTTCAAACGCAAGAAGAAGCGAATGCGATCTCTCATCGGGGCTCGTGAGTTAGATGAGACGCTGCTCGCTGTTTCACACAAATATTTATTTGAGTTGTTTTGCCATTTGTTGAGTTGAATGGTGTAAAATCGCTTGAAAGTTCAAACAGGAAAGTGTTAAAAACACATACAACAGACAAACATTGCTCGCATTGAAGATGCGAGTAAAAATTAGATCGCCTCACTATCGCGTACGTGCTGTCAGTGAACACGCAGATGAAACATCATTCTCGGAAGTATTGATACTTTAGGATCGATCCGTCCATCCCTTCTTTCTTTAGACATATGTTTCATGTTTGTGTGATAAGTGTTCGCGGAGTTTCACTTGATTTTTTCTGACGTGTATCAGACAGATTATCGCTAAGACAAATTCGGTTTACCCTGTTTATTTTCGTTATTTTACAAAAGCTCAAGGTTTTGTTGTATTGTAAGTGTACACAAATAACAGTAGACCTTTTATAGTTTGTAATGATCTCTTCCATGTATCTGAATGGGCAAAAAAGACGCAGTATTTTGTTTAAGTTTTTTCCGCTGTTTAGAACAATGCATCTGAAAGGACATTACAGCACCATTGTTGACCCCCGTAATAATGCCAGAATTCAATAATGATTCCCGAATTCAGATTCCTCGCAAACATTTATTTGAGTTGTAATGCCATTTGTTGAGTTGAATAGTGTAAAATCGCTTGAATATTCAAACTGGGAAGCAGAAAAACATCTCACTGACCTTTGTGCTGTAACTCTCATCGTGGCTCGTGCGTTAGACGCGACGCATCTCGCGGTTTCACACAAAACTGCTCAAAAACATTTATTTGAGTTGTTTTGCCATTTGTTGAGATGAATAGTATAAAATCGCGTGAATGTTCCAAATGTCAAGCATTAAACACACACAATTGACATACCTTTGTGCAAACGCAGGCAAAATTCTTCTAGCTTAGAAAGTCGGGAGCTCCACCCACTAGTAGACAGAATTGCTCCATTAGAGAGATTTCTCCAGTAAAAGTGCATTTGGTAGACAGAGTTACACCAGCAGAGGGAGCCTCTTTGCTCAGCCAATGTAAGTGAATGGGATTTTACTTGTAGACCGTATTAATCCAGTAGAGGGGGCATTTTTGCTCAGCCATTGTAAATCAATGGGATTTTTTTACATTTTTGATCGTCATTTATATAAAAAGCTTAAGTCGCATCAGGTAAAAAAAGACATTCCAGCAAACTTCAGAACAGTCCCCAGGTCTGTGGCAAGTTGGGTACTTATAGCATTAAAGCACTTGGAGGTAAGGTTGTTGAAATTTTAGTAAGTAAAATAGTATTAATAATAATAAGAAGAAGAAATGTATGTAACATAACAATATGTTGGCTTTCTCAAGCCAACATAGTTATGTCATCTTGAAGCATGTTAGGTTTGAAAAACCATCGGTCAAAATTACATTTGGTTTATTGACACTAATATATTGAGGCAATGTGGTCATTTACATAAATACGCACCTTTCAGCCATTTTGTATTGTATTCATTTTTGCTAAGTAACAAATTGAAAGACATCAATTGTACACATGGGTACCAAATGTCAAGTAAATTGGATCTACGGTTCAAGAGAAGAAGAGTTTTAAATGTTTCACCAAATTTTCACTGTACAGGACAATCCACCACGCAGAACCTTATGGGTGCTTGAGGCTTTTTTGTTCCCAATGAGAAATGAGGCAAGTATACCAAGTTTTAGAATATTTGGAAAACTGGGGTGAAAATGCCATCATTTTGAAAATGTGAAATTTGGGCGTGGCCTGTAGCGAACCGCTAAGGGCGAATGTCGGCAATTCTTTGCACAGTACTTCAAAGGGATGTTATCTTGAAGCGTGTCAGGTTTTAAAATCCCTCAGTCAAAATTACATTTGATTTATTGACATATATATTGATTAAATGTGGACATTTACATAAACACGCCCCTTTCAGCCATTTTTAATCGTACCTTATGGGTCCTTGAGGCTTTTTTGTTCCCAATGAGAAATGAGGCAAGTATACCAAGTTTTAGAATATTTCGAAAATTGTGGTGAAAATGCCATCATTTTGAAAATGTGACATTTGGGCGTGGCCTGTAGCGAACCGCTAAGGGCGAATGTGGGCAATTCTTTGCACAGTACTTCAAAGGTATGTTATCTTGATGAATGTTAGGTTTGAAAAACCCTCGGTCAAAATTACATTTGATATATTGACATATATATTGATAAAATTTGGACATTTACATAAACACGCCCCTTTCAGCCATTTTATATCGTATTCATTTTTGCTAAGTAACGTTTTCAAAGACATCAATTCTACACATGCGTACCAAATTTCAAGTCAATTGGAGCTACGGTTCAGGAGAAGAAGAGTTTTGTAGGTTTTTGCAAATTTTCACTGTACAGGAAAATCCAATATGGCGGAAGTTATGGGTCCTTGAGGCTTTTTTGTTCCCCATGAGAAATGAGGCATGTACAACAGGTTTGAGAATAATTGGACAAATGGCTTGGAAATGCCATGACTTTGAAAATGTTTTTTTGGGGCGTGGCCTGTAGCGCCACCTATGGGCGAATGTGGGCCATTCTTGGTTTGGGGGTACCCGTTGGCATGGAGTATCAATGTGCCAATTTAGAAAATTTTTGACCAGTGACTTTTTGAGATATTGGGGCTCAAGGAGAATAATAATAATAATAATAATAATAAATATAGCTGCAAGCAGCAATGCGATTCCTCCTCAAAATGGCAAATCATTTAAAATTGTTCAGTAGAGGGTTGGGGTTAAACTCTCCCAATGAAGAAATTCAAAAAATGTGTCTTTCTGTCTGAATCCTAAACTAAACATTTTCAGTGTACAGGAAAATCCATGATGCCGGGATCTTATGGATCCTGGAGGCTTTTTTGTTTACAATGAGAAATGAGGTATGTACATTAAGTTTCAGAAGAACTGAAAAAATGGGGTGGAAATGCCATCACTTTGAATGTGGGACATTGGGGCATAGCCTGTAGCGCCCCCTAATGGTGAATACGGGCAATTCTTGGTTTGTGAGTTCCTTTTGGCCTGTAGTATCAATGTACCAAATTAGAACATTATTGACCAGAAAATGGGAATTTTGGACATGGCCTATATCGCCCCCTAAGGGTGAATGTCGGCCATTCTTGGTTTGTGGGTTCCCGTTGGCCTGTAGTATCAATGTACCAAATTTGAAAATGTTTGACCAAAAAATAGGACTTTAAGGCATAGCCTGTAGCGCCCCCTAATGATGAATATGGGCAATTCTTGGTTTGTGGGTTCCTGTTGGCGTGCAGTATCAATGTACCACATTAGAACATTTTTGACCAGAAAATGGGAATTTTTGACATGGCCTATAGCGCCCCCTAAGGGTGAATGTGGGCCAATCTTGGTTTGTGAGTTCCTGTTGGCCTGTAGTATCAATGTACCAAATTTGAAAGTTTTTGACAAAAAAAAATTGCAATTTGGGAATGGCCTTTAGCGCCCCCTAAGGGCGAATGTGAGACATTCTTGGTTTGTGGATTTCTGTTGGCCTGTAGTGTCAATATACCAAATTAGAACATTTTTGACCATAAAATGGGAATTTTGGGCATAGCCTGTAGCGCCCCCTAATGGTGAATATGGGCAATTCTTTGTTTGTGGGTTCCTGTTGGCCTGTAGTATCAATGTACCAAATTAGAACATTTTTGACCAGCAAATGGGAATTTAGGGCGTGGCCTGTAGCGCCCCCTAAGGGCAAATGTGGGCCATTCTTGGTTTGTGGATTCCTGTTGGTCTGTAGTATCAATATACAAAATTAGAACATTTTTGACCAGAAAATGGGAATTTTGGGCTTGGCCTGTAGCGCCCCCTAAGGGAGAATGTGGGATATTCTTTACGCAGTACTTCAGAGTGATGTCATCTTGAAGTATATATATATATATAGGTCTGTTTCTAACCCACACCTATAATATCACTTCTGAAGGCATGGATTAAACCACTGGAGTGGTATGGATTACTTTTATGCTGCATTTATGTGATTTTTGTAGCTTCTGAGTTCTGATCACCATTCAAGTCATTGAAAGGT
Organism: Moxostoma hubbsi; assembly: GCA_032164185.1. Taxonomy (NCBI): domain Eukaryota; kingdom Metazoa; phylum Chordata; class Actinopteri; order Cypriniformes; family Catostomidae; genus Moxostoma; species Moxostoma hubbsi. Next base: position 6,721,571 of record JAVLUX010000030.1, read on the forward strand.
CCAACAGGGTTGAGATAATCTTCTAAAAAGCTTAATTTGTGTTCACCAGAAGAAAGGAAATAATACACATCTGGGATGGAATGAGGGTGAGTATACGATGAGAGAAATTTATTTTTGGGGTAAAAACCATTTGTAGGCTACTTTTTATTTACTTGGAAAATTGTTACTGTCTCTTTAAGAGGATTTTAAACGCATTTCATTCAAGGCACAGTCTGTGCGGCTTGTTTCATTGAGTTTAATCTTTTGAGAACTGTGAAGTCTCATTATTTTCGTGCTGTTACATCTGTATTCATTTCAGAGATTAATTGATTGAGATTGTGAAACTACATACAACCGACAAACCTCCATGAAGATGCGAGTAAAAATGAGATCGCCTCGCGCTGTCAGACACAACGCTGATAATCATTCTCGGAAGTGTTGATACTAGATTTAGATTCGCGATTTCTTCATCAACTGTTTATGTTCACTTGAGACAAAACAGACAATATATCATGTATGGTTGTATGAAAGTGTCCGTTCAAACGCAAGAAGAAGCGAATGCGATCTCTCATCGGGGCTCGTGAGTTAGACGTGACGCTGCTCCCTGATTCACACAAATATTTATTTGAGTTGTTTTGCCATTTGTTGAGTTGAATGGTGTAAAATCGCTTGAAAGTTCAAACAGGAAAGTGTTAAAAACACATACAACAGACAAACATTGCTCGCATTGAAGACGCGAGTAAAAATTAGATCGCGTCACTATCGCGTGCTGTCAGAGAACAAGCAGATGAAACATCATTCTCGGAAGTATTGATACTTTAGGATCGATCCGTCCATCCCTTCTTTCTTTAAACATATGTTTCATGTTTGTGTGATAAGTGTTCGCGGAGTTTCACTTGATTTTTCTGACGTGTATCAGACAGATTATCGCAAAGACAGATTCGATTTACCCTGTTTATTTTCGTTATTTTACAAAAGCTCAAGGTTTTGTTGTATTGTAAGTGTACACAAATAAAAGTAGACCTTTTACAGTTTGTAATGATCTCTACCATGTATCTGAATGGGCAAAAATGACGCAGTATTTTGTTTAAGTTTTTTCCGCTGTTTAGAACAATGCATCTGAAAGGACATTACAGCGCCATTGTTGACCCCCGTAATAATGCCAGAATTCAATAATGATTCCCGATTTATTTGAGTTGTAATGCCATTTGTTGAGTTGAATAGTGTAAAATCGCTTGAATATTCAAACTGGGAAGTAGTAAAACACATCTCACTGACCTTATTTGTGCAGTAACTCTCATCGGGGCTCGTGCGTTAGACGCGACGCATCTCGCGGTTTCACACAAAACTGCTCACAAACATTTATTTGAGTTGTTTTGCCATTTGTTGAGTTGAATAGTGTAAAATCGCTTGAATATTCAAACTGGGAAGCAGTAAAATACATCTCACTGACCTTGTGCAGTAACTCTCATCGGGGCTCGTGCGTTAGACGCGACGCATCTCGCGGTTTTACACAAACTGCTCGAAAACATTTATATGAGTTGTTTTACCATTTGTTGAGATGAATAGTATAAAATCGCATGAATGTTCCAAATGTCAAGCATTAAACACACACAATTGACATACCTTTGTGCAAACGCAGGCAAAATTCTTCTGGCTGAGAAAGTCGGGAGCTCCACCCACTAGTAGACAGAATTGCTCCATTAGAGAGATTTCTCCAGTAAAAGTGCATTTGGTAGACAGAGTTACACCAGCAGAGGGAGCCTCTTTGCTCAGCCAATGTAAGTGAATGGGATTTTACTTGTAGACCGTATTGATCCAGTAGAGGGGGCATTTTTGCTCAGCCATTGTAAATCAATGGGATTTTTTACATTTTTGATCGTCATTTATATAAAAAGCTTAAGTCGCATCAGGTAAAAAAAGACATAGCAGCAAACTTCAGAACAGTCCCCAGGTCTGTGGCAAGTTGGGTACTTATAGCAATAAAGCTTTTAGAGGTGAGGTTGTTGAAATTTTAGTAAGTAAAATAGTATTAATAATAATAATAATAATAAATGTATGTAACATAACAATATGTTGGCTTTCTCAAGCCAACATAGTTATGTCATCTTGAAGCATGTTAGGTTTGAAAAACCATCAATCAAATTTACATTTGGTTTATTGACACTAATATATTGAGGCAATGTGGTCATTTACATAAACACGCACCTTTCAGCCATTTTGTATTGTATTCATTTTTGCTAAGTAACAAATTGAAAGACATCAATTCTACACATGGGTACCAAATGTCAAGTCAATTGGATCTACGGTTCAAGAGAAGAAGACTTTTGTAGGTTTTGGCAAATTTTCACTGTACAGGACAATCCATTAGGGCAGAAGTTATGGGTCCTTGAGGCTTTTTTGTTCCCAATGAGAAATGAGGCAAGTATACCAAGTTTTAGAATATTTGGAAAATATTCGAAAAATATTTGGAAAGTGCCATCATTTTGAAAATGTGACATTTGGGCGTGGCCTGTAGCGAACCGCTAAGGGCGAATGTCGGCAATTCTTTGCACAGTACTTCAAAGGGATGTTATCTTGAAGCATGTCAGGTTTAAAATCCCTCAGTCAAAATTACATTTGATTTATTGACTTATATATTGATTAAATGTGGACATTTACATAAACACGCCCCTTTCAGCCATTTTTAATCGTACCTTATGGGTCCTTGAGGCTTTTTTGTTCCCAATGAAAAATGAGGCAAGTATACCAAGTTTTAGAATATTTCGAAAATTGTGGTGAAAATGCCATCATTTTGAAAATGTGACATTTGGGCGTGGCCTGTAGCGAACCACTAAGGGCGAATGTGGGCAATTCTTTGCACAGTACTTCAAAGGGATGTTATCTTGAAGAATGTTAGGTTTGAAAAACCCTGGGTCAAAATTACATTTGATATATTGACATATATATTGATTAAATGTGGACATTTACATAAACACGCCCCTTTCAGCCATTTTATATCGTATTCATTTTTGCTAAGTAACGTTTTCAAAGGCATCAATTCTACACATGCGTACCAAATTTCAAGTATATTGGAGCTACGGTTCAGGAGAAGAAGAGTTTTGTAGGTTTTGGCAAATTTTCACTGTACAGGAAAATCCATTAGGGCAGAAGTTATGGGTCCTTGAGGCTTTTTTGTTCACCATGAGAAATGAGGCATGTACACCAGGTTTGAGAATAATTGGACAAATGGCTTGGAAATGCCATGACTTTGAAAATATTTTTTTGGGGCGTGGCCTGTAGCGCCACCTATGGGCGAATGTGGGCCATTCTTGGTTTGGGGGTACCCGTTGGCATGGAGTATCAATGTGCCAATTTAGAAAATTTTTGACCAGTGACTTTTTGAGATATTGGGGCTCAAGGAGAATAATAATAATAATAATAATAATAATAATAATAATAATAATAATAAAACTGTCAATAACAATAGATTCCCTCCTATCGGAGGAATCTAAATATAGCTGCAAGCAGCAATGTGATTCCTCCTCAAAATGGCAAATCATTTAAAATTGTTCAGTAGAGGGTTGGGGTTAAACTCTCCCAATGAAGAAATTCAAAAAACGTGTCTTTCTGTCTGAATCCTAAACTAAACATTTTCAGTGTACAGGAAAACCCATGATGCTGGGATCTTATGGATCCTGGAGGCTTTTTTGTTTACAATGAGAAATGAGTTATGTACATTAAGTTTCAGAAGAACTGAAAAAATGGGGTGGAAATGCCATCACTTTGAATGTGGGACATTGGGGCATAGCATGCAGCGCCCCCTAATGGTGAATACGGGCAATTCTTGGTTTGTGAGTTCCTGTTGGCCTGTAGTATCAATGTACCAAATTAGAACATTATTGACCAGAAAATGGGAATTTTGGACATGGCCTATATCGCCCCCTAAGGGTGAATGTTGGCCATTCTTGGTTTGTGGGTTCCCGTTGGCCTGTAGTATCAATGTACCAAATTTGAAAATGTTTGACCAAAAAATAGGACTTTAGGGCATAGCCTGTAGCGCCCCCTAATGACGAATATGGGCAATTCTTGGTTTGTGGGTTCCTGTTGGCGTGCAGTATCAATGTACCACATTACAACATTTTTGACCAGAAAATGGGAATTTTTGACATGGCCTATAGCGCCCCCTAAGGGTGAATGTGGGCCAATCTTGGTTTGTGAGTTCCTGTTGGCCTGTAGTATCAATGTACCAAATTTGAAAGTTTTTGACAAAAAAAAATAGCAATTTGGGAATGGCCTTTAGCGCCCCCTAAGGGCGAATGTGAGACATTCTTGGTTTGTGGATTTCTGTTGGCCTGTAGTGTCAATATACCAAATTAGAACATTTTTGACCATAAAATGGGAATTTTGGGCATAGCCTGTAGCGCCCCCTAATGGCGAATATGGGCAATTCTTTGTTTGTGGGTTCCTGTTGGCCTGTAGTATCAATGTACCAAATTAGAACATTTTTGACCAGCAAATGGGAATTTAGGGCGTGGCCTGTAGCGCCCCCTAAGGGCGAATGTGGGCCATTCTTGGTTTGTGGATTCCTGTTGGTCTGTAGTATCAATATACAAAATTAGAACATTTTTGACCAGAAAATGGGAATTTTGGGCTTGGCCTGTAGCGCCCCCTAAGGGAGAATGTGGGATATTCTTTACGCAGTACTTCAGAGTGATGTCATCTTGAAGTATATATATATATATATATATATATATATATATATATATATATATATATATATATATATATGTGTATATATATATATATATATATATATATATATATATGTGTATATATATATATATATATATATATATATATATATATATATATATATATATATACATATATATATATATATATATATATATATATATATATATATATATATATATATATATATATATATATATATATATAGGTCTGTTTCTAACCCACACCTATAATATCACTTCTGAAGGCATGGATTAAACCACTGGAGTGGTATGGATTACTTTTATGCTGCATTTATGTGATTTTTGTAGCTTCTGAGTTCTGATCACCATTCAAGTCATTGAAATGTCCAACAGGGTTGAGATAATCTTCTAAAAAGCTTAATTTGTGTTCACCAGAAGAAAGGAAATAATACACATCTGGGATGGAATGAGGGTGAGTATACGATGAGAGAAATTTATTTTTGGGGTAAAAACCATTTGTAGGCCTACTTTTTATTTACTTGGAAAATTGTTACTGTCTCTTTAAGAGGATTTTAAACGCATTTCATTCAAGGCACAGTCTGTGCGGCTTGTTTCATTGAGTTTAATCTTTTGAGAACTGTGAAGTCTCATTATTTTCGTGCTGTTACATCTGTATTCATTTCAGAGATTAATTGATTGAGATTGTGAAACTACATACAACCGACAAACCTCCATGAAGATGCGAGTAAAAATGAGATCGCCTCGCGCTGTCAGACACAACGCTGATAATCATTCTCGGAAGTGTTGATACTAGATTTAGATTCGCGATTTCTTCATCAACTGTTTATGTTCACTTGAGACAAAACAGACTCCACAATATATCATGTAATTTAACATTTTGTTGTAAGAAATTGTCCGTTCAAACGCAAGAAGAAGCGAATGCGATCTCTCATCGGGGCTCGTGAGTTAGACGTGAAGCTGCTCGCTGTTTCACACATATATTTATTTGAGTTGTTTTGCCATTTGTTGAGTTGAATGGTGTAAAATCGCTTGAAAGTTCAAACAGGAAAGTGTTAAAAACACATACAACAGACAAACATTGCTCGCATTGAAGACGCGAGTAAAAATTAGATCGCGTCACTATCGCGTGCTGTCAGAGAACACGCAGATGAAACATCATTCTCGGAAGTATTGATACTTTAGGATCGATCCGTCCATCCCTTCTTTCTTTAGACATATGTTTCATGTTTGTGTGATAAGTGTTCGCGGAGTTTCACTTGATTTTTCTGACGTGTATCAGACAGATTATCGCAAAGACAGATTCGGTTTACCCTGTTTATTTTCGTTATTTTACAAAAGCTCAAGGTTTTGTTGTTATTGTAAGTGTACACAAATAAAAGTAGACCTTTTACAGTTTGTAATGATCTCTTCCATGTATCTGAATGGGCAAAAATGACGCAGTATTTTGTTTAAGTTTTTTCCGCTGTTTAGAACAATGCATCTGAAAGGACATTACAGCGCCATTGTTGACCCCCGTAATAATGCCAGAATTCAATAATGATTCCCGATTTCAAACTCCTCGCAAAGATTTATTTGAGTTGTATGCCATTTGTTGAGTTGAATAGTGTAAAATCGCTTGAATATTCAAACTGGGAAGTAGTAAAACACATCTCACTGACCTTATTTGTGCAGTAACTCTCATCGGGGCTCGTGCGTTAGACGCGACGCATCTCGCGGTTTCACACAAAACTGCTCACAAACATTTATTTGAGTTGTTTTGCCATTTGTTGAGTTGAATAGTGTAAAATCGCTTGAATATTCAAACTGGGAAGCAGTAAAATACATCTCACTGACCTTGTGCAGTAACTCTCATCGGGGCTCGTGCGTTAGACGCGACGATTATCGCTGTTTCACACAAACTGCTCGAAAACATTTATATGAGTTGTTTTACCATTTGTTGAGATGAATAGTATAAAATCGCGTGAATGTTCCAAATGTCAAGCATTAAACACACACAATTGACATACCTTTGTGCAAACGCAGGCAAAATTCTTCTGGCTGAGAAAGTCGGGAGCTCCACCCACTAGTAGACAGAATTGCTCCATTAGAGAGATTTCTCCAGTAAAAGTGCATTTGGTAGACAGAGTTACACCAGCAGAGAGAGCCTCTTTGCTCAGCCAATGTAAGTGAATGGGATTTTACTTGTAGACCGTACTGATCCAGTAGAGGGGGCATTTTTGCTCAGCCATTGTAAATCAATGGGATTTTTTACATTTTTGATCGTCATTTATATAAAAAGCTTAAGTCGCATCAGGTAAAAAAAGACATAGCAGCAAACTTCAGAACAGTCCCCAGGTCTGTGGCAAGTTGGGTACTTATAGCATTAAAGCTCTTAGAGGTGAGGTTGTTGAAATTTTAGTAAGTAAAATAGTATTAATAATAATAATAATAATAAATGTATGTAACATAACAATATGTTGGCTTTCTCAAGCACACATAGTTATGTCATCTTGAAGCATGTTAGGTTTGAAAAACCATCAATCAAATTTACATTTGGTTTATTGACACTAATACATTGAGGCAATGTGGTCATTTACATAAACACGCACCTTTCAGCCATTTTGTATTGTATTCATTTTTGCTAAGTAACAAATTGAAAGACATCAATTCTACACATGGGTACCAAATGTCAAGTCAATTGGATCTACGGTTCAAGAGAAGAAGACTTTTGTAGGTTTTGGCAAATTTTCACTGTACAGGACAATCCATTAGGGCAGAAGTTATGGGTCCTTGAGGCTTTTTTGTTCCCAATGAGAAATGAGGCAAGTATACCAAGTTTTAGAATATTTGGAAAATTGGGGTGAAAGTGCCATCATTTTGAAAATGTGACATTTGGGCGTGGCCTGTAGCGAACCGCTAAGGGCGAATGTCGGCAATTCTTTGCACAGTACTTCAAAGGGATGTTATCTTGAAGCATGTCAGGTTTAAAATCCCTCAGTCAAAATTACATTTGATTTATTGACTTATATATTGATTAAATGTGGACATTTACATAAACACGCCCCTTTCAGCCATTTTTAATCGTACCTTATGGCTCCTTGAGGCTTTTTTGTTCCCAATGAGAAATGAGGCAAGTATACCAAGTTTTAGAATATTTCGAAAATTGTGGTGAAAATGCCATCATTTTGAAAATGTGACATTTGGGCGTGGCCTGTAGCGAACCGCTAAGGGCGAATGTGGGCAATTCTTTGCACAGTACTTCAAAGGGATGTTATCTTGAAGAATGTTAGGTTTGAAAAACCCTGGGTCAAAATTACATTTGATATATTGACATATATATTGATTAAATGTGGACATTTACATAAACACGCCCCTTTCAGCCATTTTATATCGTATTCATTTTTGCTAAGTAACGTTTTCAAAGAAATCAATTCTACACATGTGTACCCAATTTCAAGTCAATTGGAGCTCCGGTTCAGGAGAAGAAGAGTTTTGTAGGTTTTGGCAAATTTTCACTGTACAGGAAAATCCAATATGGCGGAAGTTATGGGTCCTTGAGGCTTTTTTGTTCCCCATGAGAAATGAGGCATGTACACCAGGTTTGAGAATAATTGGACAAATGGCTTGGAAATGCCATGACTTTGAAAATGTTTTTTTGGGGCGTGGCCTGTAGCGCCACCTATGGGCGAATGTGGGCCATTCTTGGTTTGGGGGTACCCGTTGGCATGGAGTATCAATGTTTCAATTTAGAAAATTTTTGACCAGTGACTTTTTGAGATATTGGGGCTCAAGGAGAAGAATAATAATAATAATAATAAATATAGCTGCAAGCAGCAATGCAATTCCTCCTCAAAATGGCAAATCATTTAAAATTGGTCAGTAGTGGGTTGGGGTTAAACCCTCCCAATGAAGAAATCCAAAAAACGTGTCTATCTGTCTGAATCCTAAACTAAACATTTTAGGTGTACAGGAAAATCCATGATGCCGGACCTTATGGATCCTGGAGGCTTTTTTGTTTACAATGAGAAATGAGGTATGTACATTAAGTTTCAGAAGAACTGAAAAAATGGGGTGGAAATGCCATCACTTTGAATGTGGGACATTGGGGCATAGCCTGTAGCGCCCCCTAATGGAGAATACGGGCAATTCTTGGTTTGTGGGTTCCTGTTGGCCTGTAGTATCAATGTACCAAATTTGAAAATGTTTGACCAAAAAATAGGACTTTAAGGCATAGCCTGTAGCGCCCCCTAATCACGAATATGATCAATTCTTGGTTTGTGGGTTCCTGTTGGCGTGCAGTATCAATGTACAAAATTAGAACATTTTTGACCAGAAAATGGGAATTTTGGACATGGCCTATAGCGCCCCCTAAGGGTGAATGTCAGCCATTCTTGGTTTGTGGGTTCCCGTTGGCCTGTAGTATCAATGTACCAAATTTGAAAATGTTTGACCAAAAAATAGGACTTTAAGGCATAGCCTGTAGCGCCCTCTAATGACGAATATGGGCAATTCTTGGTTTGTGGGTTCCTGATGGCGTGCAGTATCAATGTACAAAATTAGAACATTTTTGAAGAGAAAATGGGAATTTTGGACATGGCCTATAGCGCCCCCTATGGGTGAATGTGGGCCAATCTTGGTTTGTGGGTTCCTGTTGGCCTGTAGTATCAATGTACCAAATTTGAAAATGTTTGACCAGAAAATAGGACATTAAGGCATAGCCTGTAGCGCCCCCTAATGGCGAATATGGGCAATTCTTGGTTTGTGGGTTCCTGTTGGCCTGTAGTATAAACATACCAAATTAGAACATTTTTGACCAAAAAATGGGAATTTTGGGCATGGCCTGTAGCGCCCCCTAAGGGCGAATGTGGGCCATTCTTGGTGTGTTGATTCCTGTTGGTCTGTAGTATCAACATACCAAATTAGAACATTTTTGACCAGAAAATGGGAATTTTGGACATGGCCTATAGCGCCCCCTAAGGGTGAATGTGGGCCATTCTTTGTTTGTGGATTCCTGTTGGCCTGTAGTATCAACATACCAAATTAGAACATTTTTGACCAGAAAATGGGAATTTTGGGCATGGCCTGTAGCGCCCCCTAAGGGTGAATGTGGGCCATTCTTTGTTTGTGGATTCCTGTTGGCCTGTAGTGTCAATATACCAAATTAGAACATTTTTGACCAGAAAATGGGAATTTTGGGCATGGCCTGTAGCGCCCCCTAAGGGAGAATGTGGGATATTCTTTACGCAGTACTTCAGAGTGATGTCATCTTGAAGTATATATATATATATATATATATATATATATATAGGTCTGTTTCTAACCCACACCTATAATATCACTTCTGAAGGCATGGATTAAACCACTGGAGTGGTATGGATTACTTTTATGCTGCATTTATGTGATTTTTGTAGCTTCTGAGTTCTGATCACCGTTCAAGTCATTGAAAGGTCCAACAGGGTTGAGATAATCTTCTAAAAAGCTTAATTTGTGTTCACCAGAAGAAAGAAAATAATACACATCTGGGATGGAATGAGTGTGAGTATACGATGGGAGAAATTTATTTTGGGGGTAAAAACCATTTGTAGGCCTACTTTTTATTTACTTGGAAAATTGTTACTGTCTCTTTAAGAGGATTTTAAACGCATTTCATTCAAGGCACAGTCTGTGCGGCTTGTTTCATTGAGTTTAATCTTTTGAGAACTGTGAAGTCTCATTATTTTCGTGCTGTTACATCTGTATTTATTTCAGAGATTAATTGATTGAGATTGTGAAACTACATACAACCGACAAACCTCCGTGAAGATGCGAGTAAAAATGAGATGCCTCGTGCTGTCAGACACAACGCTGATAATCAATCTCGGAAGTGTTGATACTAGATTTAGATTCGCGATTTCTTCATCAACTGTTTATGTTCACTTGAGACAAAACAGACTCCACAATATAGCATGTAATTTGACATTTTGTTGTATGAAAATGTCCGTTCAAACGCAAGAAGCGAATGCGATCTCTCATCGGGGCTCGTGAGTTAGACGTGACGCTGCTCGCTGTTTCACACAAATATTTATTTGAGTTGTTTTGCCATTTGTTGAGTTGGTGTAAAATCGCTTGAAAGTTCAAACAGGAAAGTGTTAAAAACACATACAACAGACAAACATTGCTCGCATTGAAGATGTGTTCATTGAAGAAAAGTGTTCGCGGAGTTTCACTTGATTTTTCTGACGTGTATCAGACCGCTAAGACAGATTCGGCGCACTCGGTTTATTTTCGTTATTTTACAAAAGCTCAAGGTTTTGTTGTTATTGTAAGTGTACACAAATAAAAGTAGACCTTTTATAGTTTGTAATGATCTCTTCCATGTATCTGAATTGGCAAAAATGACGCAGTATTTTGTTTAAGTTTTTTCCGCTGTATAGAGAAATACATCAAAAAGGACGTCACAGCGCCATTGTTGACCCCCGTAATAATGCCAGAATTCAATAATGATTCCCGATTTCAAACTGCTCGAAAACATTTCTTTGAGTTGTTTTGCCATTTGTTGATATGAATAGTATAAAATCGCGTGAATGTTCCAAATGTCAAGCATTAAACACACAATTGACACCATTGTGCATACACGAGCAATTCATCTGGCTTTCTAAGTCTGGAGCTCCACCCACTAGTAGACAGAATTGCTCCATTAGAGAGATTTCTCCAGTAAAAGTGCATTTGGTAGACAGAGTTACTCCAGCAGAGGGAGCCTCTTTGCTCAGCCAATGTAAGTGAATGGGATTTTACTTGTAGACCGTATTAATCCTGTAGAGGGGGCAATATTGCTCAGCCATTGTAAATCAATGGGATTTTTTTACATTTTTGATCGTCATATATATAAAAAGCTTAAGTCGCATCAGGTAAAAAAAGACATAGCAGCAAACTTCAGAACAGTCCCCAGGTCTGTGGCAAGTTGGGTACTTATAGCATTAAAGCTCTTGGAGGTGAGGTTGTTGAAATTTTAGTAAGTAAAATAGTATTAATATTAATAATAATAATAAATGTATGTAACATAACAATATGTTGGCTTTCTCAAGCACACATAGTTATGTCATCTTGAAGCATGTTAGGTTTGAAAAACCATCAATCAAAATTACATTTGGTTTATTGACACTAATATATTGAGGCAATGTGGTCATTTACATAAACACGCACCTTTCAGCCATTTTGTATTGTATTCATTTTTACTAAGTAACAAATTGAAAGACATCAATTGTACACATGGGTACCAAATGTCAAGTCAATTGGATCTACGGTTCAAGAGAAGAAGACTTTTGAATGTTTCACCAAATTTTCACTGTACAGGACAATCCATCACGCAGAACCTTATGGGTCCTTGAGGCTTTTTTGTTCCCAATGAGAAATGAGGCAAGTATACCAAGTTTTAGAATATTTGGAAAATTGTGGTGAAAATGCCATCATTTTGAAAATGTGACAGTTTGGCGTGGCCTGTAGCGAACCGCTAAGGGCGAATGTGGGCAATTCTTTGCACAGTACTTCAAAGGGATGTTATCTTGATAAATGTTAGGTTTGAAAAACCCTCGGTCAAAATTACATTTGATATATTGACATATATATTGATAAAATTTGGACATTTACATAAACACGCCCCTTTCAGCCATTTTATATCGTATTCATTTTTGCTAAGTAACGTTTTCAAAGACATCAATTCTACACATGCGTACCAATTTTCAAGTCAATTGGAGCTACGGTTCAGGAGAAGAAGAGTTTTGTAGGTTTTCGCAAATTTTCACTGTACAGGAAAATCCAATATGGCGGAAGTTATGGGTCCTTGAGGCTTTTTTGTTCCCCATGAGAAATGAGGCATGTACACCAGGTTTGAGAATAATTGGACAAATGGCTTGGAAATGCCATGACTTTGAAAATGTTTTATTGGGGCGTGGCCTGTAGCGCCACCTATGGGCGAATGTGGGCCATTCTTGGTTTGGGGGTACCCGTTGGCATGAAGTATCAATGTGCCAATTTAGAAAATTTTTGACCAGTGACTTTTTGAGATATTGGGGCTCAAGGAGAATAATAATAATAAATATAGCTGCAAGCAGCAATGCGATTCCTCCTCAAAATGGCAAATCATTTAAAATTGTTCAGTAGAGGGTTGGGGTTAAACTCTCCCAATGAAGAAATTCAAAAAACGTGTCTTTCTGTCTGAATCCTAAACTAAACATTTTTAGTGTACAGGAAAATCCATGATGCCGCGATCTTATGGATCCTGGAGGCTTTTTTGTTTACAATGAGAAATGAGTTATGTACATTAAGTTTCAGAAGAACTGAAAAAATGGGGTGGAAATGCCATCACTTTCAATGTGGGACATTGGGGCATAGCCTGTAGCGCCCCCTAATGGTGAATACGGGCAATTCTTGGTTTGTGAGTTCCTGTTGGCCTGTAGTATCAATGTACCAAATTAGAACATTATTGACCAGAAAATGGGAATTTTGGACATGGCCTATATCGCCCCCTAAGGGTGAATGTCGGCCATTCTTGGTTTGTGGGTTCCCGTTGGCCTGTAGTATCAATGTACCAAATTTGAAAATGTTTGACCAAAAAATAGGACTTTAAGGCATAGCCTGTAGCGCCCCCTAATGATGAATATGGGCAATTCTTGGTTTGTGGGTTCCTGTTGGCGTGCAGTATCAATGTACCACATTAGAACATTTTTGACCAGAAAATGGGAATTTTTGACATGGCCTATAGCGCCCCCTAAGGGCGAATGTGAGCCATTCTTGGTTTGTAGGTTCCTGTTGGCCTGTAGTATCAATGTACCAAATTAGAAAGTTTTTGACAAAAAAAAATGTGCAATTTGGGAATGGCCTTTAGCGCCCCCTAAGGGCGAATGTGAGACATTCTTGGTTTGTGGATTTCTGTTGGCCTGTAGTGTCAATATACCAAATTAGAACATTTTTGACCATAAAATGGGAATTTTGGGCATAGCCTGTAGCACCCCCTAATGGCGAATATGGGAAATTCTTTGTTTGTGGGTTCCTGTTGGCCTGTAGTATCAATGTACCAAATTAGAACATTTTTGACCAGCAAATGGGAATTTAGGGCGTGTCCTGTAGCGCCCCCTAAGGGCGAATGTGGGCCATTCTTGGTTTGTGGATTCCTGTTGGCCTGTAGTATCAATGTACCAAATTAGAACATTTTTGACCAGCAAATGGGAATTTAGGGCGTGTCCTGTAGCGCCCCCTAAGGGAGAATGTGGGATATTCTTTACGCAGTACTTCAGAGTGATGTCATCTTTAAGTATATATATATATATAGGTCTGTTTCTAACCCACACCTATAATATCTCTTCTGAAGGCATGGATTAAACCACTGGAGTGGTATGGATTACTTTTATGCTGCATTTATGTGATTTTTGTAGCTTCTGAGTTCTGATCACCATTCAAGTCATTGAAAGGTCCAACAGGGTTGAGATAATCTTCTAAAAAGCTTCATTTGTGTTCACCAGAAGAAAGAAAATAATACACATCTGGGATGGAATGAGGGTGAGTATACGATGAGAGAAATTTATTTTGGGGGTAAAAACCATTTGTAGGCCTACTTTTTATTTACTTGGAAAATTGTTACTGTCTCTTTAAGAGGATTTTAAACCCATTTCATTCAAGGCACAGTCTGTGCGGCTTGTTTCATTGAGTTTAATCTTTTGAGAACTGTGAAGTCTCATTATTTTCGTGCTGTTACATCTGTATTCATTTCAGAGATTAATTGATTGAGATTGTGAAACTACATACAACCGACAAACCTCCATGAAGATGCGAATAAAAATGAGATGCCTCGCGCCGTCAGACACAACGCTGATAATCATTCTCGGAAGTGTTGATACTAGATTTAGATTCGCGATTTCTTCATCAACTGTTTATGTTCACTTGAGACAAAACAGACTCCACAATATAGCATGTAATTTGACATTTTGTTGTAAGAAATTGTCCGTTCAAACGCAAGAAGAAGCGAATGCGATCTCTCATCGGGGCTCGTGAGTTAGACATGACGCTGCTCGCTGTTTCACACACATATTTATTTGAGTTGTTTTGCCATTTGTTGAGTTGAATGGTGTAAAATCGCTTGAAAGTTCAAACAGGAAAGTGTTAAAAACACATACAACAGACAAACATTGCTCGCATTGAAGACGCGAGTAAAAATGAGATCGCGTCACTATCGCGTGCTGTCAGAGAACACGCAGATGAAACATCATTCTCGGAAGTATTGATACTTTAGGATCGATCCGTCCATCCCTTCTTTCTTTAGACATATGTTTCACGTTTGTGTGATAAGTGTTCGCGGAGTTTCACTTGATTTTTCTGACGTGTATCAGACAGATTATCGCAAAGACAGATTCGTTTTACCCTGTTTCTTTTCGTTATTTTACAAAAGCTCAAGGTTTTGTTGTTATTGTAAGTGTACACAAATAACAGTAGACCTTTTATAGTTTGTAATGATCTCTTCCATGTATCTGAATGGGCAAAAATGACGCAGTATTTTGTTTAAGTTTTTTCCGCTGTTTAGAACAATGCATCTGAAAGGACATTACAGCGCCATTGTTGACCCCCGTAATAATGCCAGAATTCAATAATGATTCCCGATTTATTTGAGTTGTATGCCATTTGTTGAGTTGAATAGTGTAAAATCGCTTGAATATTCAAACTGGGAAGTAGTAAAACACATCTCACTGACCTTATTTGTGCAGTAACTCTCATCGGGGCTCGTGCGTTAGACGCGACGCATCTCGCGGTTTCACACAAACTGCTCGAAAACATTTATATGAGTTGTTTTACCATTTGTTGAGATGAATAGTATAAAATCGCGTGAATGTTCCAAATGTCAAGCATTAAACACACACAATTGACATACCTTTGTGCAAACGCAGGCAAAATTCTTCTGGCTGAGAAAGTCGGGAGCTCCACCCCTAGTAGACAGAATTGCTCCATTAGAGAGATTTCTCCAGTAAAAGTGCATTTGGTAGACAGAGTTACACCAGCAGAGGGAGCCTCTTTGCTCAGCCAATGTAAGTGAATGGGATTTTACTTGTAGACCGTATTGATCCAGTAGAGGGGGCATTTTTGCTCAGCCATTGTAAATCAATGGGATTTTTTACATTTTTGATCGTCATTTATATAAAAAGCTTAAGTCGCATCAGGTAAAAAAAGACATAGCAGCAAACTTCAGAACAGTCCCCAGGTCTGTGGCAAGTTGGGTACTTATAGCATTAAATCTCTTAGAGGTGAGGTTGTTGAAATTTTAGTAAGTAAAATAGTATTATTAATAATAATAATAATAAATGTATGTAACATAACAATATAGTTATGTCATCTTGAAGCATGTTAGGTTTGAAAAACCATCAATCAAATTTACATTTGGTTTATTGACACAAATATATTGAGGCAATGTGGTCATTTACATAAACACGCACCTTTCAGCCATTTTGTATTGTATTCATTTTTGCTAAGTAACAAATTGAAAGACATCAATTCTACACATGGGTACCAAATGTCAAGTCAATTGGATCTACGGTTCAAGAGAAGAAGACTTTTGTAGGTTTTGGCAAATTTTCACTGTACAGGACAATCCATTAGGGCAGAAGTTATGGGTCCTTGAGGCTTTTTTGTTCCCAATGAGAAATGAGGCAAGTATACCAAGTTTTAGAATATTTGGAAAATTGGGGTGAAAGTGCCATCATTTTGAAAATGTGACATTTGGGCGTGGCCTGTAGCGAACCGCTAAGGGCGAATGTCGGCAATTCTTTGCACAGTACTTCAAAGGGATGTTATCTTGAAGCATGTCAGGTTTAAAATCCCTCAGTCAAAATTACATTTGATTTATTGACTTATATATTGATTAAATGTGGACATTTACATAAACACGCCCCTTTCAGCCATTTTTAATCGTACCTTATGGGTCCTTGAGGCTTTTTTGTTCCCAATGAAAAATGAGGCAAGTATACCAAGTTTTAGAATATTTCGAAAATTGTGGTGAAAATGCCATCATTTTGAAAATGTGACATTTGGGCGTGGCCTGTAGCGAACCGCTAAGGGCAAATGTGGGCAATTCTTTGCACAGTACTTCAAAGGGATGTTATCATGAAGAATGTTAGGTTTGAAAAACCCTGGGTCAAAATTACATTTGATATATTGACATATATATTGATTAAATGTGGACATTTACATAAACACGCCCCTTTCAGCCATTTTATATCGTATTCATTTTTGCTAAGTAAAATTTTCAAAGGCATCAATTCTACACATGCGTACCAAATTTCAAGTATATTGGAGCTACGGTTCAGGAGAAGAAGAGTTTTGTAGGTTTTAGCAAATTTTCACTGTACAAGAAAATCCATTAGGGCAGAAGTTATGGGTCCTTGAGGCTTTTTTGTTCCCCATGAGAAATGAGGCATGTACACCAGGTTTGAGAATAATTGGACAAATGGCTTGGAAATGCCATGACTTTGAAAATATTTTTTTGGGGCGTGGCCTGTAGCGCCACCTATGGGCGAATGTGGGCCATTCTTGGTTTGGGGGTACCCGTTGGCATGGAGTATCAATGTGCCAATTTAGAAAATTTTTGACCAGTGACTTTTTGAGATATTGGGGCTCAAGGAGAATAATAATAATAATAATAATAATAATAATAATAATAATAATAAAACTGTCAATAACAATAGATTCCCTCCTATCGGAGGAATCTAATAATAATAATAATAATAATAATAATAATAATAATAAAACTGTCAATAACAATAGATTCCCTCCTATCGGAGGAATCTAATAATAATAATACTGTCAATTACAATAGATTCCCTCCTATCGGAGGAATCTAATAATAATAATACTGTCAATTACAATAGATTCCCTCCTATCGGAGGAATCTAATAAAACTGTCAATAACAATAGATTCCCTCCTACCGGAGGAATCTAATAACAATAATAATACTGTCAATTACAATAGATTCCCTCCTATCGGAGGAATCTAATAATAAAAATGTCAATAACAATAGATTCCCTCCTATCGGAGGAATCTAATAATAATAATAATAAAACTGTCAATAACAATAGATTCCCTCCTACCGGAGGAATCTAATAATATTACTGTCAATTACAATAGATTCCCTCCTATCAGAGGAATCTAATAATAAAAACGTCTGGTAAATGAATAAATGTAAATGTAAATATAGCTGCAAGCAGCCATTACCGGGGCCAAGCGTAAAGAAGATGACAAGACATGCCAACATGGCTGGAATGGTCAGACCAACTGCAGCAAGTAGCAATTAAAGACATGTAAAGATGAATTTCGGCAAATGGATGAAAAATCATATACATTAACTAAAAATATGATTTAATTGATTATCACTTTTGACAAATGGGTGGTGCAGTTATGAAATGTATGTGGTGTGGTCAGAGTGAGGTGACAATGAGACATATAAAGTTTGGTGTCAATATATCAAGGCAATGCAGAGATAAAGCCTGAATGGTAATTTTGGCAGCATGCGTAAGCTTTGATCTGGCAGTTTACAAAAACAGTTTTGTCTATCGTCACAAAATCCATAAATTGTAGTTGGCATGTTCTGGAGATGATACGATTTGATTTTGGTGAAAACCATAACCCTAACAGTCTAGGAGGAGTTTGAAAAAGTAGGCATTGAATGAAAATCAAGATGGCAACAGGAAGTTTGGCTGATTATGGGAACAATGTGATCTATGTTTTTGGCAAAACCCAAAGAATCAATTGAGAACAGTGTGATTACAAAAGGTAAATTTATACAAATGTTATTAGCATTTTGGGACATTTAGTTATAACTTTTGACCAAAAAAATATTTTGAGTACCTTCAGGACATGCTGCTGATGGCACATTCTGAGTTTCAAAATGTTACACCAATGCATTCGTTAAGTATAGCATTTTTATCACAATACTGTATTTAAGTCAATGGTAATTTCATGTTTTGTTCTTTTATAGCGCCACCAAGTGGCACAATACCACAATTTCCATATGTGTCCTCTGAGTGAGCTCATACATGTGTCAATTTTGGTGAAAATATCTCAATTTGCTTCGGAGTTATAGACATTTATGTGAAAAAACAGGTCAAAAATAACTGACACGTGATTTTGATTGGATTTTACTACCCCTTACTATCAATATTTTGAGATTTGGGCATTGGCATGTTGCCAGCGACCTGTTTCCAAACATCTGATGGTGATTTCGTCTCGATCGGACAAGCGGTTTCGAAGATATTCGCAAATGTTTTTTAAGCGCTAAATTACAACGCTGCACAAACCATATGCGGAAACCTGGCAAGTCTGGTATCGTTGGACTCGGCAAGGATTCAGGAATCTAATAATATGACTCCCGTGAAAATAAGTCAACCCCAGCCAGAGTTATAAGCATTTAAAAATGTAATTTTACCACTAGGTGGCGCTGTTTCGAAACTTCTCTGGCTCCTTCAGGGCATCCTACTGATGACCCATACCGAGTTTTGTAACAATTCATTCATGCGTTCAAAAAATACAGCATTTTAGCACTTAATTCAAATTGGCCGACAGCCAAAATTGCCGATCTGAGAAAATTGGATATCAGTCGACTCGGCATGATGCCCTGAATGTAACAAGACCACTTTTATGATTTTTGGACAAACCGTTCAGAAGTTATAAACAAAAATAGCTATTTTCTGTATCTCCGGACCAGTAGGTGGCGCTGCGCCGAAACGCAGCATGTAGCCTCAGGTCATGCTTGTGATGACATGTACCAAGTTTGGTCTGAATACAATTAAGCGTTGCGGAGATACAGACTTACGTTTGTTTTTGCAAGCTCTACGTAAAATTTGATTGTGCGTTTTTCGAGAACGGTTTGACGAATCAACTTGATTTCCATAACTTTTTGTTGGCACTGCTTGAAGATGATGTGGTGCAATTTTGGTGAAAATCGGACAAACCGTCTAGGACGAGTTCGCAAAAGTAGGTTTTTTGGACAATTCAAAATGGCGGAAAAATTTTTATGACGGAAAATGACGTCATAGGATGCAATCGAATCGTCATGAGCTCAGGAATCAGAGGAAAAAAGAATTTTGTTGATAGGCCTTACGGTTCAAAAGTTATTAGCATAATATTTTTGAAACTTTGGACAGGTGGTGGCGCTAGAGGGAATGAGTTAGAGACACCAAAATTGGTCAATTTGATGTTGGGACTGTCCTCTATCAGAATGTCAAACCGTTACAACTTTCCCGCATACGCTTCTATGGGCTGCCATAGACGCCGAGTCGGAAGAAGAAGAATAATAATAGTAAGAAGAAGAACCGGAACAGACACAATAGGTGCCTCCGCACCTTCGGTGCTTGGCCCCTAATAAGAACCGGAACAGATACAATAGGTGCCTCCGCACCTTCGGTGCTTGGCACCTAATAATAAGAACCGGAACAGATACAATAGGTGCCTCCTCACCTTCGGTGCTTGGCCCCTAATAAGAACCGGAACAGATACAATAGGTGCCTCCGCACCTTCGGTGCTTGGCCCCTAATAAGAACCGGAACAGATACAATAGGTGCCTCCGCACCTTCAGTGCTTGGCCCCTAATAATAAGAACCGGAACAGATACAATAGGTGCCTCCGCACCTTCGGTGCTTGGCCCCTAATAATAAGAACCGGAACAGATACAATAGGTGCCTCCGCACCTTCGGTGCTTGGCCCCTAAATACAGCTGCAAGCAGCAATGCGATTCCTCCTCAAAATCAGTAGAGGGTTGGGGTTAAACCCTCCCAATGAAGGAATCCAAAAAACATGTCTTTCTGTCTGAATCTTAAACTAAACATTTTTAGTGTACAGGAAAATCCATCATACCAGACCTTATGGATCCTGGAGGGTTTTTTGTTTACAATGAGAAATGAGGTATGGTCACAAGGTTTCACAAGAACTAAATAAATGGGGTGGAAAAAACAATCACTTTGAAAAAATTACATATGGGCATAGCCTGTAGCGCCCCCTAATGGCGAATATGGGCAATTCTTGGTTTGTAGGTTCCTGTTGGCCTGTAGTATCAATGTACCAAATTAGAAAGTTTTTGACAAAAAAAATGTGCAATTTTGGCATGGCCTGTAGCGCCCCCTAAGGGAGAATGTGAGCCATTCTTGGTTTGTGGATTCCTGTTGGCCTGTAGTATCAATATACAAAATTAGAACATTTTTGACCAGAAAATGGGAATTTTGGGCATGGCCTGTAGCGCCCCCTAAGGGAGAATGTGGGATATTCTTTACGCAGTACTTCACAGTGATGTCATCTTGAAGCATGTTAGGTTTGAAAAACCAATAGTCAAAATTACATTTGATTTATTGACACACACATATATATATATATATATATATATATATATATATATATTGATAAAATGTGGAGATTTACATAAACATGCTCCTTTCAGCCATTTTGTATCGTATTCATTTTTCCTAAGTAACGTTTTCAAAGACATCAATTCAACACATGTGTACCAAATTTCAAGTTCATTGCAGCTACGGTTCAGGAGAAGAAGAGTTTTGTAGGTTTTCATAAATTTTCACAATACATGAAAATCCATCATGGTGGATTGATGGGTCCTTGAGGCTTTTTTGTTCCCCATGAGAAATGAGGCATGTACACTGAACATTTGTATATTGAACAAATGGCGTAGAAATCCCATTACATTGAAAATATTTTTTTGGGGCGTGGCCTGTAGCGCCATCTATGGGCGAATGTGGGCCATTCTTGGTTTGGGGGTACCCGTTGGCATGGAGTATCAATGTGCCAATTTAGAAAATTTTTGACCAGTGACTTTTTGAGATATTGGGGCTCAAGGCACCTATAATATCTCTTCAGAAGGCATGGATTAAACCACTGGAGTGGTATGGATTACTTTTATGCAGCATTTATGTGATTTTTGTAGCTTCTGAGTTTAGATCACCATTCAAGTAATTGAAAGGTCCAACAGGGTTGAGATATTCTTCTAAAAAGCTTAATTTGTGTTTAAGAGGGGGGCATGACATTACATTCAAAGCACGATCTGTGCAGTTTGTTTCATTGAGTTTAATCTTTTGAGAACTGTGAAGTCTCATTATTTTCGTACAGTTACATCTGTATTCATTTCAGAGATTAATTGATTGAGATTGCGAGACTTCAGTCAGTATTAAACTTGTAATGATGTCGAGCTTGAAGCACATTCAGCTATTAGTAGGCTATAGTTGATCTGTTCTCGATGGATCTTCCATGATCCTTCCAACGCTGTCAAGTGAAGCTGAGCAACATCAGATTCGTCTCTCACACCCTCATTAGTTTGTGTGTGTGAGATGATAAAATACAGACTGCGTAAATGGTGTAAAATCGCGTGAATGTTCAAATACATTCAAGCAAACACATACAACCGACAAACCTCCAAGAAGATGCGAGTAAAAATGAGATCGCCTCGCGAATAGCGTTGTCAGAGGCAACGCTGATAATCATTCTCGGAAGTATTACTAGATTTAGATTCCCGATTTCTTCATCAACTGTTTATGTTCACTTGAGACAAAACAGACTCCACAATATATCATGTAGTTTGACGTTTTGTTGTATGAAATTGTCCGTTCAAACGCAAAAAGAAGCGAAAGCAATCTCGCATCGGGGCTCGTGCGTTAGACGCGACTCGCTGTTTCAAACAAACTGCGCAAAAACATTTATTTGAGTTGTTTTGCCATTTGTTGAGTTGAATAGTGTAAAATCGCTTGAATATTCAAACTGGAAAGTGTTAAAAACACATACTCTCTTTAATCGTGGTGCTCTCGCATATATCTTGCTGAGGAGCGAGAGACGGGTCCGTCCCTATCTCTCGCTCTCTCTCCCCAGATCCAGCTGATGTTGTGTCGACATTCAGAGACAGGTTGTTGGCTCTACACCAGTCCGTTAGCCGCTGCACCTCCTCTCTGTATGCTGACTCATCGTTCTTGCTGATGAGACCCACCACTGTCGTGTCATTGGCGAACTTGATGATGTGATTCGTGCTATGCATTGCTGCACAGTAGTGAGTCAGCAGAGTGAACAGCAGTGGACTGAGCTGTTTAACATGTGTTGTCATTATTGTCTATTGAAAATCAAAACGTTTTAGTTACGAAGCATTTATTTGTATGAGTAATGCTAGTTATTTCTGGAAAAAAATGACATGACCGTCTGCGTTCATCGAACAGGCAGCTAACCTATATTATTAAGCACATTTCTGTGAAACTTGCCAAATAAACATTAGCTAGCAATGCTATGTACATTTTTAACTAAATATCAATAAAAAAAATTTCCAATGTTGTCGCTTGAAATAAATCCACCTGAAGTAATGTGAGGCAGAGAGCAGATGTTCAGACCTAAAAAATGTTGAAGCTGTTCAGTCTTTTTTTAAGCTGTTTTTTAAACCATCTGTATACCCAGATGTTCGTGTTGGTACACGAAAATGAATACTGAATAAATATCACCTGACACTCGAAAATAAGCTGTAGAACAAG
Organism: Moxostoma hubbsi; assembly: GCA_032164185.1. Lineage (NCBI taxonomy): Eukaryota > Metazoa > Chordata > Actinopteri > Cypriniformes > Catostomidae > Moxostoma > Moxostoma hubbsi. Next base: position 6,744,769 of record JAVLUX010000030.1, read on the forward strand.
AGCAAAAAGCACTTTGTAATTAATTTCATAGTGCAACCATTGAGGTCAAAAATTATCTTACGATGATCTAAAATGAACAAGATCGCTTACTGCCCAAAGAATGGCCCACATTCGCCCTTAGGGGCGCTACAGGCAGTAGTTCCAAAATTCCAATTTTCTGAGCAAAAATTTTCTAATTTGCTACATTGATACTACAGGCCAACAGGAACACACAAACCAAGAATGGTCCACATTCACCCTTAGGGGGCGCTACAGGCCAAGCCCAAATGTCCCATTTTCAAGTGATGGCATTTCCTACCAATTTGTCAAATTCTTCTGAAACTTGGTGTAAATGCCTCATTTCTCATGGGGAACAAAAAGCCTCAATGAACCATAGTTTCCACCGAGCCACAGAGGAGCCAGTGCTGCATCCATGCATTTCATGAATGTGCGGGTTAATGGGGTTAGGCCGAATGGAAGAACCTGATACTGGAAGGCTTCGCCCCCGAACGCGAATCTCAGAAACTTCCTGTGCTGTGCTCTATATGAAGATATCCGTCCATGAGATCGATGGTGACCAGCCAAACGTGATGTTTGGCTTGTGACACGATCGTCTTGATAGTCAGCATCTTGGATTTGAACACCCTGACTGAGCAGTTCAAGCCTTGAAGATCGGACACAACCCTCACCCTTCTTGGGAACCAGAAAGTATTTGCAGTAATAAACTGACTCATTCTCTGGAAAGCGAACATGTCCCATGGCCTGAGAGATTTCAAATTTTTTTTAGTTTTTGTTTTTTACCCACAGCAGAAATGCCTACTCCGGTTTACGTAGTGGGAACCACGGCGTTGAAACGCGGAGGGAAGCGAGCGAATTGAAACACTTTCTACTGTTCTTAGGACCTACATAGAAATACCTGACAGAAGTTTCCACGCTGCAAGGTTCTCTGAGATGGGTATTAATTCTGACACTGAATTGTTCCCTGTTGAGGGGATGTCGAGTGTTCCGCGTCCAGAATCAAGACAGGAAGCAACGGTACACCCAACTCTTTGTTGGAAGCCTCTATCACCTGAAACACCAAAGGCGGCAGGAGTGAAGAGGTTTCATGAGGGTATAGGGAGGGCCGAAGTGGATGATACATGCCCCGTCCCGAGGGGAACTACCCCCACAGGTCTGGGTACAAGACAGTTAGGGTTTCTTTATCTTAGAAATCATGCCTCTGATGTCTTGCATTGGGGGCTGCTGAGGGTGGCGAACTGGACCCCAGTCTTTACGAGGGGGAGCACGATTCGCCACATTTTGTTTTAGAGCCTCCCGTCTAGAAGGATCGGGCAGGGCTGGGTGCCCGACGGCCCCTCCCCCTGAGAGAGGTGCCCACACTTTCAACTTCATCCTTCAACAGATTAGCCTAGTGTGCCTGTAACATTGCTTAGTGTGCAGGGCAACACCAGCCTGACCTTCTGCCTGATAAGCTTTCCCCACAAGCGTGGAGGTGGTCCTGAGAAAACTCTCGGAGTCCAAGTTCTTGTTCTTGCTGCTAAGCACTGAGGTGCTCATCAATCCTTTTCTATATTTTGTAATGTTTTATTCTCTGGCCCTCCAGTGGTACTTCCAGTGTTTTTAAAGTTTATAAATGCATACTATATTTCATTCTACGTCAATTTACTCAGTTAATATTACCTTCAGAGATGATTTAAACACCAAATTATATTTCTAAAATATTTAAATTTTTTCAAAATAAACATTCTTAGCATTCTCTTTTAATTCTGGTTACATTATCTTGTAACTTTACCTTGTAACATGGATAATGATCTGCTTCAGACCCTCTGTCACGATTCACTGTTGTCTGCCCTGTTTTACCTCTGTCATCTGTTCCCCATGGACTACACTTCCCATCATCCCCTGCTCTGATCAAACAGCTATAATCAATTCAACTTTTAGCCTTCTTTTCAAGCAGAGCTTCACATTTACAACACCTATCTTATTATTGATATATTATAATCCTTTTTTTTATTATTACTACATTATGTTTCTTACACTTTCTCAGGTGAAGGAACTTCCATTCTATTTAATAAATTTATATAAATCAAGTTTTTAAACTAACAGAAAAGTAAGTAAAAGTTTAAACAGAATAAAGTCATAAAGAGGCACAATGGAAATTCAAACATATCTCTTTTCTTGTGTTTTGAAATAATTGCTCAGTAAAATACACTACGTACTTTTAATTTCTCATTACTCTTCCATTTTTTTTTTATCTAAACGTTTCAGCATCATTTAACAGTTATCATTATTATACCTCTATTTGCTCTATTTGTTTGGAGGAAGAGAACGCCACTCTCGCATTGGAGCGAGGCGGATGTGAGCACTGCGATCTGCTTTTTGGGCAAAGGGCTTCATGCTCATCTTGCTTGCTTCCGGGAGTCAGCACCCACGCTTCGTTCGTGGGGCCCTCGCGTGGATTTGGCTGAGGAGCAAGAGACGGGATCGTCCCGTTCTCTCGCTCTCTCTCCAGTCCCAGCTGGTCCTTCCCATGTTCTCGAAGCGTGTCCCGGCGCTTCTTCGGTTCATGAGGGCGACCTCGAATCTCTGCCAGCCTCCGAGCTTTCCGTCCACGATAAAAAATCAACGGAGGAATTGCTCGATGTGGTTACTTGGGCGGTGGCCAGACTCCAGTTGGACTGGCCGCACCAAAAAGAGACCCCCAAACCCTCCAAGATGGGGGATAGATTTTTGTCCAGAGAACAAGGAAGGGAACGCCTCATCAGTCCCTTCTCTTCTTTGCTAACCTCCACGAGGAGCTTGGTCTGCCTTGGTCAACGCGGAGAGGCACCTTTGGTTCAACCTATCGGGATAAGGATAGAATTTTCCTTCTTGATCCCCGGTTTCGCCCACTGGCCTATTCGGAGACGCCATGAGCTCTGTCATCTCCAGGTTCCAGGAGGCGAAAAGCCACGAGGAAGCCTTCGGGCAGTTCCTCCCTCAATGCACTCAGGGGGCGGGTCCTTTGGCCCCCCAGACCCGCCTCGGTCCTGTTAGAAGGGAGGCTCAAAAGCAAAGCGTGGCGAGTTGTGCTCCTCCTCCCAGGGATTGGGGACAGTTTCGTCGCCCTCGGCAGCCCCCAAAGTTAAATTCTCCCCTCGACTGCCCGCCTCGGGTATGGGGCCTCTACTTCTCCCCAAGTCACCCAGTCTCTTCATTCGGGAGCCATGCGATGGACCTCTTCATAGGACTTAGCAGTAGTCCTTGAGGGTCTGGTTGAGACCCCTTTTTTAACCTCTGGAGTCAGCGTCTGGCAGACTTCTGACTCTCAAGATGGTTTTTCTTATGGCATCCACTTCTCTAAAGAAAATTGGGGACCTACAGTCTCTGTCTCTTTTGCCAGCCTGTTTAGAGTTTTGCCCCAGGAATGACCAAGTCAATTTTTCACCCTGACCACCTGCCTAAGGTGCCTTACGCGACCCTCCACTCTCTAAGCCATCTGCTCCCTGCCGTTTGTAACGCCGGAGCAGCAAAGACTTTGCAGACTTTGTCCAGTATGTACCCTTCGGACTTATGCCCACCGCATTTGCCAGTGGCATTTAGTCAGGGTAACAATTCTTCCCATGGAAGCCGTAACCGGGGGGACCGTCACCTCCAAGCAGACTATGTCACCTGCAGTGAAGCTTCGCCAGTAGTTATTATGCTCACTCTATCAGAGGTTTCGCCTCCTCTAAAGCCTTGGCTAGAGGTCTCCCTCTACAACAAGTTTGTGATGCGGCAGGTTGCCCTCTCCGCACACATTCGTTCGATTTTTATAGTTTGGATGTTTTTGCCACTCCGGGCTCTTATGTCCTTAAGTCGACATCTCAAGCTCATGTCTGAGGCCTCTCACGCTCTTGTGAGCACACTACACAACCGTAAGGGTCCGGACAGCCACAATGCGGCGGTGTGGATAATCTCGTTGCCAAAGCGCTCTCAGCGCAGCATCCTAGTAAAGCTTTTTGTTACGTATGTAACCCTTGTTCCCTGAAAAAAGCGGAACAAGATGCTGCGCTTCTTTGCCGCACTGGGTTACCCCAGGACTGCTCTTCAAAAAACATATATGATGACACTCTGGTGAAGCATCCATTTATAGCCTGGCCACAGGTGCGTCTAATGATTACATCAGCCGAGGCTATAAATTCCGGTCAATGTTCATTGACGTTTTACACACATATTCACAGCTGGTCTCAATACAGGATTGTTCCCAAAGCGCTCTCAGCGCAGCATCTCGTTCCGCATTTTCAGGGAACATGGGTTACCAGAAACGTTTTCTCATTTAAGGTTTACTTTCATAAGATGCTAAATATAATTTTCTTATTAGTTATTTTATCATCATATCTTTAGTTCTCTTTTTCCATTTGCTTGAATATAACAACACTTATCTTAAATACAACCTTCATTTAAAATTCAATAACATTTGACTTTAGTTTAAGGCAATACACTAGACTCAAAGCTTTATTGTTTGTCCAGATAATGTGATATCCCAAATGGAATTCAATCACTTTTAAAGGGATCACTTTTTATAATCTAAATATTATATTTAGATGTTGATCTTATATTGATGTTGTTAATTGAATTTTGAAAATAGCCTAAAAAGATTTTCTTTGCTGTAAACTGAATACATACAATACTCATAAATTACGCAGCAAAGGCTCAATCTCTCTATCTGGATCCCTATTTTACAGTTTTGAAGAATAAACAACCCACAAAGCCAATATTTCTTAACATTTTTAAACTTTTCTCTACAAGGAAATTCCTTTACAAAGTTTCTCGATACAGCTTTCATTCCCAACATCCATTCAATATATAAAAGACGATCTTTCTTTATTAGACGACATTTACTCCATACATCGTATACTTTTTAGGGCTTATATTCACACTTGTCCCCTTATGTATAGGGCTCATATAACATACACTCTGCATCCCTTTATTTATAGGGCTCATCATACATTTCCATATGCAATCACACTTCAGTCATACTTCCCATACTTTCAAACACATACACAGATACACATACACCTTTTACAAACACAAGGCCTTTACAAACACAGAGCTCTCAAAAAATATTGTACTAAAACAAACCTATTACTTCTGACCCTCCTTTTGCTTCCCCTCTTTTTTATCCCTCTCTCCTTTATTTCCATAAAAAAACACTCATTATTTACAGTGGTTGATTACTATATCTGTTTACTATATCTGTTACTTATTTTTATATTAAAACCCATGTACTTCCACCCACAGCTGTCACATCCATTTTGGGTCTCTGTTCAAGACAATTTCTACATTGGTGCTAATTCTTCTTTTAGAATCCTCTGTTAATAATCACCTTAACATTTTTGATTGTAATTTGTTCGACTTCACTCCAGAAATGATCACTAATTCCCTGTGTTTCTATTATTAATCTTTTTAATTCTTTTTCTTTTCTCCTTTCAGTTAACCTCCTTTCAAATTCAGTAACAGATTGCTTCCACATTAGGATTTCTGTTTCAGGAGGAAAACTGAGACAAGAAAAAAAGTCCTCTGTTTCTGGGCACGCTCACAGCCCTCCCTTTACTGCTCCATCTCTGCTAAGTCTCCTCTCTCCTACTCATGGGACTGTCCGTTCAGCCACCCAGTGAGCGAGAGCAAGACAAGGAGATGTCAGAAAATCGGATACCATTTGTGTCTCTATAATTTCAGCAGCTGTTTTACCCTGTCAGTTGTCTTAGTTCACTTCTCCAAAAATGTTTGCATTTCTTTATTGTATCTGATTTTCTGTGCTACTCTGCCTTTGCACGCAATACTTCATCAACGCCAAAATCATGCATTTAAACAAACACAAAAACAGCGCTTATATGAATAAAAACATATGCTTATATGTTATATGAACACACATGCAAAAACAATATAATTAGTCATGCAGATTTTCCATTATCACAGGCATGCACACAGTTCAACCATTCCCCGTTTTCTGCACTGTCCGTGTTTCGTCAAACACTTCAAACTTTAAATACTTCTACCTGGGGAATTTTTCTCAGAACTTTTCACCTGTACTAGGATTTTCACCTGCGCAGGCTTTCCTGCCCTTCTTCTGGCAAACATAAATAAAGTTACTTCCGTTACTTCTCAACATCACCACCAGGCTTTCACAACCTTCTTTAAATAACCTTCTTTAAATAATCCCACCCCCATTTTTTTAAAATCTGGAACACAACACTACTTTCAGCCAATTAGCCAAATTAATTTATGTTAAGACTGGCAAGGCCGCCAGGGTGACTAGTTACTGGTCTCGCCTCATCAGATCACACAAAAACACCTTTTTGGTACCAGTGATTTTGTGCAATCTGAGTCAAGCGGACCGCTAAGCAGCTTCTTCACACTTTCAGTATCTCTGGCTCTACATGCCACTGTACTCTGTTGTACTGCTCTGTTTTATTTTTATTCTTTCTTTTAATATATACTGTGTGGAAATATTTATATTACCTATTTTTTAATACTTGTTTCTTATATTTAGAGAATGTGTGACGCGAATACAAAACCAAAACAAATTCCTTGTTTACATAAAAAAACATACTTGGCAATAAAGCTTTTTCTGATTCTGATTCTACTAATCAATTTTGAATGATTTGCCATTTTGAGGAGGAATCGCATTGCTGCTTGTAATTATTATTATTATTCTGAAACTTGGTATACATGCCTCATTTCTCATTGGGAACAAAAAAAGCCTCAAGGATCCATAAGGTCTGGCATGATGGATTTTCCTGTACACTGAAAATACTTAGTTTAGGATTAAGACAGAAAGACATGTTTTTTGGATTCCTCCATTGGGAGGGTTTAACCCCAACCATCAATGTTGATCATTTTTTTAAATTATTTGCCATTTTGAGGAGGAATCCACATTGCTGCTTGCTTCTATATTTCATCTTTGTTACTTTTAGTTACTAAAAAACAAAAAATTGTTTGTTAGGAATATTTTAACAAACTAGCATTAGCATTATTAGCATTAGCATTAACCAAATATATGTAAATGTGATGTTAACTAACATTAACAAATGGAACCATATTGTAAAGTGTTTTCAAATGTAAATTTTTGGGCAAATATATCTGATTTATTTAGATAATTATCTAAATGATCAATTCTAACCAGTTGCATTAAAAAATTTCTGTTTCTGAAAAAATATGGGTAATATTTGTTATCCAAAAATATTTTTTGATAATAATGATTTTTATAGTAGTTAAGGACTTAAAGATAAAATCCTCAATTAGACACATTTTACTCAAAGTTGCATGTTCTTTATAATTAAAAATAATAGACTATTCTTCAAAAAAATTGCTTAAAATAGTGATTATATGAAACTGTATTTTCTAGTGATTATTATTTAAAATGTCTCAGGAATCTCAACAGTATTAATGTTTTGGAGTTCGTTAATTGTCTGAAGGCAGATTTACTATTATAGGAATGCTGATCTTTGATAGTCTGATAGATTTCCACATATAGTTTGTGCATATGATCTGATCTCTATGTGCTTACATTGTGTGTGTTCCTACGTGGATCATGCACATGCCAATGAAAGCTCACATGCAGAGAGGGAGATCTGGGTCAGCTGTGTTGGCTAACATGCCATGTGGGTTGAGTTTATGAATGTGTGTCATTAGTATATGGCTAAAGATGGTAACATAAATGGCACTGGCAGTGAAAATTGTGCAATGTGAACTAGATGACAAGGGTTATGATGCCAAGTCCACCTGGGAAGTTTTTACTGACAAGGTTGGAAAGTGTAAATAATATGTGACATTTTGTAGACCGAAAGAATGGACCCCTTTTGCAATTGCACTGGTACTTTTTTTTAGAAGAAATATATAAATATATATTAGAGATATAATCTTTATTTTCTTGCTAGTTTTATCATTATTCTTCATTAACAGTATAAAAAATACATAGCGTAGTCAAAATACTCAAGTAAAACAGAATTATTACCAATAAAAATTTGCTTCCATCATAATTTTTAAATCAGCACACCCTCCTAAAAGTCGAGGTTCATAGAAAATGCAGTTTCCCACTTTTAATTACTAATTATAATATTAATTACTACTATTATTACTTATAATTTTGTGATGCTGTTCATAAACTCAGAAATATGATAATTTTGTCATACCTTGAATGCACCATCAGAGTAAATTAACTGCCTTTTAATGGAGACAGCATACCCTTATTGTATACCAGAAAAATGAACTAGCTAAACTACTAACTAGACAAAAATAGTTTATAGAAAAATAGTTAAGCTAACCTAAGCTAAAAGCTAAAAAGTAGCAAGTTAAACTACAAGCTACATGCCAAATGTAGCTTGCTACATATAAGCTTCTTTTCTTCAACCAGATGCACAGAGCAATCCATCAGAGACAAACTATTCGCCACTATTCGCCATGCCTAGTTTTGAGCCTCCCGTCTAGGAGGACCGGGATAAGGCTTGGTGGCCGACAGCACCTCCCCCTGAGTGTAGCGTGGAAGAAAGTGCCTGAAGGCTTCCTCGTGACTTTTTTGCCTCCTGGAACCTGGTGATAGCTACATTCATAGCGTCACCAAATAAGCCAGAAGGAAAAACCGGGGCATCGAGAAGGAAAGTTTTGTCCTTGTCCCTGATGCCCAATAGGTTAAGCCACAAGTGTCTCTCTGCCTTACCCACAAGCGTGCAGTTGGTCCTGCACAGCTTTGTGGGGAGAGTGGGTCATACAAGAAAGGAAGGAACTGATATAGCGTTCCCATCCCACTTTTTAAAAAAATGTATTTCAATTTTATTTATTTATTTATTTTGGCCACCAGACAGAAATCTGTCTTCTAGTTTGAAGCGTTTGAAGGGGGGTCTCTTAATTCCATAGCTACTTTTTTATTATGCGTGGGATTTCCAGAGGTTCAGTGTCCTCTTGAACCGAAGAGGCGCCGAGGCGTGCTTCAGGCTTACCAGGATCAGCTGGATCTGTGGAGAGAGCGAGCGAAAGGGACGAACCCGTCTCTCGCTCCTCAGCCAGATCCATATGAGAGCCCCACAAATGAAGTGTGGGCGCTGGCTCCTGAAAGTAAGCAAGGCATTTCGACTGTAAACAAATCGCAAGGCTCCTGCCCCGCCCCAACGGCGAATGCTCTTCCCAAAACACACAAAACAAAAACCGCTTGTTTATCAATCATACTTTTTCTTTTTTTTCTTTTTCTTTTTCAGAGGAAATAGAAAGGAGAAAAGGTTCACTGCGACCTGCCTAACAGAATCTAACTCCTAACAGAGGAAAGAAAGTTTGACAGGCTCGTGATAGCACACAGCACAGAATGGCTCTGAAGACGAAAAATCTGATGATGCACCGGTGACGCATCTATTTATAGCCACTAGGGCAGGTGCGTTCAAAGAGGCTATAAATTCCGGTCAATGTTCACTGACGTGTTGCATACATATTCACAGATGGTCACAACTGAGACGTGTTCCCAAAGCGCTCTTCAGTATCATAGTGAAGCTTTTGGTAAAGGGAACATTTGTTACCCACCTTCCCATACCCCTAGACCAAGAAGGTGTGCCATAACACCACTCAAATAAATGGTTTTGCATTAGTTTAACAAATAGGGTTATGTGGCTAAAACACAATAATACATATCATGCTATTTTTAGATGTAGCTTTAATACAAAACTTGTTACATTTTTATTTTTAACTATGAGATAAAATGTGGTTCTGAAACAAAGACTATTTGTCGTGTAGCAAAACACACATCCAATTTAAATATGAACAAATGGCTTAACAAAAATAAAATATAGTCTTTCATTTTATATAATGTGTTTTTAAACATTAGGTTGTCTAACATTGTCACTTTAAATATAATGAGCAAATGGCTTAACAAAAATAAAAGTTTAACATTCCAGTGCATTATCCAAAATAAAGTTTTGTGTTTTGAGTTATATTACTAAAACGTGATAAAGCATTTCATTTCAGCTATAGCTGACAAAAAATGCCTTACTTTTTTTTTTACTTTTGACAAGAAAAGAAAATGTGTTTTCAAACATTAGGCTGCAAGCACAACAAATGTACCTTAAAATTATAAAAAACTTTAACATAAATGTGTGTAAAGGGATTTAGATGGGCAAGGATGAGGTGAGAACGCATTTTTCTGTTCAAAGTCCTTTCACAAGCATATATGATAGTGTGCTTTACACAGACAGCCCTCCTGTGGGTGGGTTTTAAACACTCTGTTGAGACATACAGTTTTTAGTTCCCAAAATCCTTTTTCTTGAAGCCTGGTTTTTTTAAAAAAAGGAATTATTTGTACAGAACTATTGTCACCTGTTCATGCTTGGAACAGAAGGTTTTTTGATTCCAGCTTTAAATGTGTCATCTTAGGAAATGTTTTTTAAAACTGTTAAGATATTTGATGCAGGTCAGGAAAAAGGGGGAGTTTGTATTCCCATGGGAAATTGTTTCGGCTAAATACTTTGCTGGGTTTGTTAACAAGATTTTGAAGTGTCATTTTAAATCTTTGATCTCTGAATATTTCACAACAAAAATGGGGGGTGGTATATTGACAGCCCTTTTAAATTATTCAAGCATAGATTAAACTATCAAATTTACCAATATAATTTTATTAATTTTCTAAAAAAGTTTTTAACTAAACATACATTCAATCATAATATTTTGTACTGTTAACCCTCTGGGGTCGACGGACATGCCGGAGCATCCTGCTGGATATTTTCGTCATTACAGCAGAAACAACTTCTGTCATTTTTGAGTATACATATAAGTGTAAGACATCATTAGAGACTATAAAGGGTATACTTTTATTTGTATACACTCATAATAACAAAGAAACATTGTGCTTTTGTAAAATAAAAAGGGTGAGCAGTCTCTGTGTTAACGAGCATATATCTGAAACACGTCACAAAAATGAACTGAAACTCAGTGAATACTTATCACACAAACATGAAACATATGTCTAAAGAAAGCTTAAAATGTCGACTTTTAAATAAAGCAATTCAAATTAAAAACAAAAATTCTCTTGCAATGCAATCGGTTTGAAACTAAGCGATGTTCAGTTTTTACCGGTTCATCTCAAGAACAGTTTTCTATTTAAATATTATTGTAAAATGCAATTTGTGATCAAAGCTGAATTTTCAGCATCATTACTGCAGTCTTCAGTGTCACATAATCATTCAGAAATCATTATAATATGCAAATTTTCTAATATGGGCATATTTAAAGTGCATTTTACTCATTTAACCTGAACACATATTTGCAAGCACAAGCTTTGTTGATGATAATGATTACGCCAGACCTGTCCCACGTTGATCAACTTACTTTTATTTTCAGATTTGTTGACAAGAAAGAGAAAGTTGTTGAGTGTTTTTGTCATGTTCTCTGTTGTTTTTGTTCTTTTATGTTGAAGTTTAGTTTAGTTCCTGTTTGTTTCTTGTAGTCTTTTGTAGTTTTATTTTATGATTGATTTTCCCCTGATTAGTTCTCATTCCTTGATTGTTTACCCAGGTGTTCCTCGTTCCCTTGTTAGTTCCTTTATGTATTTAAGTCCTTGGTTTCCCAGAGTTAGTATTTCATGTTTTGTTTTGCGCCTAGTTCTCCGTGGTTTTTGTTGTCCCAAGTTAGCTTGTTTTTGAATTTAATAAAAAGCTGCACATAGATCCTCTCCCGTTGCCTGTCGTGACAGTTTTGAGCCAATTGAAAGCCACACAGGTGAAAGTTTGGCAGAATGCGTTGTTGCCATGGTTGAGAGCTTAGGCTTGGAGCTGTCAAATTGCAGGGGCCAGTCATATGGCAATGCCAGTAATATGTCTGGAAAGTATAATGACTTCAAGCACATCTAAAGAAGAGAAATCCTTTAATGCATCTCTGGCAATTCTGGCAATAGAGTCGGATCTTGTCAGAGACCTGGACTTTACTGAAGTCGTGGAGGAGTTTTCAAGGAGAAAGGCCAGAAAAAAGTCTGTCGCATAAGGTCCCAGGCAGTAAAGAGTCTCTTGTGTGGATAAACTGGTGAATTTCCACTTTAACTACCAGTAAGGAGGGTAGCCAGGAGGGGAGGTGATGCAGCTGTAACCAACCTAGTTGATCATTGATTATCTGTTTCTCTGTGAAGGGCAGATACAGTGAAAAAGAGGTGCTCAGCAATCAGCTGTTTTTCCGAAGTCAGCTCTTTAGATAAAATTGTGGTCATTGTGGGAAGCTAGTTCGATTACGACAGACTGTATAGACATGACTATATAGTTATTCTTAGTTATGTTATTATTTTCACAGATTTTAATCTGCTTTATTGGAATAAATTCTGTTGATTTTGTTCTGCGATAGTTTCCATTGTGTCTTTTGATTTATAGATATTTATAGATCTCCTTTGCTGTCACAAGAAATGGAGTTAAATTTACATTTACATTTATTAATTTGGCAGACGCTTTTATCCAAAGCGACTTACAAAAGAGGAAAACATAAGCGAATCATCTTAAGGAGACAGTGGTACGAAAAGTGCCATGCTACAAAGTTTCACAATCATCAGAATAGTATACAAAACAGATTTAAAAGTAACAAGAATTTTTTTTAAAATGTAAAAAAAAAATTTTTTAGAGACTGGTTAAGTGCTATTGGAAAAGATCTGTTTTTTGAAGATAAAGAGTGAGTCAGCTTCACGGATTGAGTTGGGAAGGTAATTCCACCAACATGGTATGATGAAACTGAAAGTCCGGGAAAGTGTTTTGGTGCCTCTTTGTTTTGGTACAACAAGTTCCTTAGTCAACCGCAGGCTTCTTGTGGGAACATAGCACTGCATAAATGTTTTTAGGTATGCTGGAGCAGACCCAGTGACTGTTTTGTATGCCAGCATCAGGGCATTGAATTTAATACGTGCATGAACCGGCAGCCAGTGGAGAGAGACAAAGAGTGGTGTAACATGTGCTCTCTTTGGTTCATTAAAGTCCTGACGTACTGCTGCATTCTGGATCATTTGCAGAGGTCTAATAGCACATGCAGGAAGACCTGCAATGAGAACGTTAGAGAAGTTGTGTGGCATGTTCAGAGAGGAAAGGGCTTATTTTCCTGATATTACAGAGTGTCTGTGAAACGTAGCTCGTCATCAAAAAGGATACCCCTAGTTTTCTGATTGTTTTGGAAGGCGTCACTGTAGTTGGACTCAGCTACACACTGATGTTGTGTCCAACAGCAGGGTTGGCTGGAAAGACAAGGAGTTCGTTCTTGGCTGGTTTGAGTTGCAGGTGGTGTTCCTTCATCCAGGTTGAAATGTCTGCCAGATAGGCAGCGATTTGAGCGGTCACTGTGGTGTCGTTGGGCTGGAAAGACAAGTAGAGTTGCATGTCATCAGCATGCAGTGGTAAGGGAAACCATGTTGACTGGATAATGGTTCCTAATGACGTTGTGTATATGGAGAAGAGAAGTGGCCCAAGCACTTATCCCTGAGGTGCCCCAGTAAGAAACTGATGTGGCTTGGATACATTCCCTCTCCAGGCTACCTCGAAGGACCTATCTGAGAGATAGGAGTTGAACAAGCCAGGCACAGTTCCGGTGATGCCCAGTTTAGGGTGTAGAGTAGGATCTGATGGTTGACTGTGTCAAAGGCTGCAGAAAGGTCCAACAGAATCAGAACAAATGATCTGGATTCAGTTTTCGCCTGTGACTCCGTGACAGACAGCAGGATAGTCTCAGTGGAGTGTCCACTTTTGAAGCCTGACTGATTGTCATCCAGCAGCTTGTTCTGTGAGAGATAGGCAGAGATCTGATAGATTTTGCCATGAATGCGATGAGAGAGACTGATCTGTAGTGTTCTATCTGTGTGGGATTAAGTGCAGGTTTTTTCAGCAGCGGGGTTACTCGAGCCTGCTTAAATGTAGTGGTAAAAGTGCCTGCAAGAATAGATGTGTAAGTGCAGGTAGGATGGACAGAAAGATGGCCTGAAGAAGGTGTGATGGAATGTTGTCAAGGGAACAGGTGGTAGGGTGGTTGGAGAGGAGTTTAGAGACCACAGTGTCAGTTAAAGGAGAGAACATAGAGAAAGAAGAGTTGTATATACAGGCGGTGGCTGTTTGACAAGGTGTGGTGCTGTGAATGTATTGCTGATGGTTGTAACCTTATTAGTAAAAAATGTGGCGAAGATATCTGCTGTCAGTGATGTGTCAGGTGGTGGAGGGCAGAGAAGTGTGTTGAATGTTCTTAACAAGCTACGAGTGTCTGTCCCCACCCCTACCGGTATGTTGAGGGGTGTGAGAGAAGGAGAAGTTGTTGGCGAGAGCAGCAGGTGTTGCTGTATCCTCAGGTCGTATACATGTCTCCGTCAGTGCCAGGACGCTGAGGGTGGACTGTGTGGCGAAAGCTGGAATGAAGGCAGCTTTGTTCATAGCAGATTGGCAGTTCCAGAGTCCCACTGAGAACGAGAGTGGAGCAGGTGTTGAAGTGCAAAGCGGTCGTAGGTTGTGTGGGTTGCATTTGATCTTTCATCTGTCTACAACAGTCTACAACAGATAACAGGGATGTGCTTAAAGGCATGTGTTATTAGTGAACTAGACATGTTAGTATGTAGAAGTAAAGTAAAAAGAGATAAACCAAAAATACTTAAGTGCTATGGTGAGTGGTGCCTTGTCAGTGTCCTTGCTCGGTGGACTCGCACAGGTAGACTCGCTGGTCTTTACCCAAGTAGGTCTTCACACGAGGAGGGCTTAACAGAGGGCTACCACTTCTACTGCCGCTTCCGCATCAGCATTCAGTCCAATAAATACACATTTTAACATTTTAGTTCTGTGGAAAAAGCAGCCACGTCTTAGCACAACAAAGTTAGTCACGTGATCAACTGAAACTGAGGGTCGCTGGAGGTGCCAAGCGCGGGAACAAACGCGACTTCCGTACACCGCAAATAAATTATGCTGCACTTTAGCAATAAATAATACTCTAAAACAAATGAAGCACTGTTTGCAGATACTAAAACGACGATAGTTTTACACACACTGGATAACCACCCCTAAATCTAGCAGCGAATACTATGGAACAAGTCAAAACAAATCTAGCAGTGAATACTATGGGACAAGTCAAAACAAATCTAACAGCTAAAGTGCACAAAATAGTCTCAATCTTTTGTGCTTCGTTTGTGCTGTAAAAAAAATTGTTTGTGCTGCTTTGTTTTTTTTAGCTATTAAAACAATATTTATAGGTCATTCTGAGGTCACTCAGCCCCCCACATGCTCTAAATTCACCCCAAATAGTCTAGTTTGTTTGTGCTGGTTTGTGCCACTAAAAATTTCATTTGTGCTGCTTCGGTTATTAAAATATAAGAGACTGAATTATAGGTGCTGACATCACCAACCCCCCCACATGCTCCAAATTCACCCAAAATAGTCTTGTTTGTTTGTGCTTTTTTGTGCTGGTAAAAGTTTTGTTTGTGCTGATTTGGTATTTAAAATATTAGACACTGAATTAAAGTCGAATTATAAATGCTGATATTTACTGACAATACTGACAAAATAAAATAGATCACTTAATGGTCACAAAAATCAAATATAGTTTAGTAGTAGTCTCGGTCATTCTGATTTCTATATATTAGGCTACTATAATATATATTTCTAAAATCTTGTTTTGTGTGTAGACAGTACGATTTATGAGCAGTGAGCATTTTATTTTGGGTTTGTCATTTAAATCTCTTGCCAAAATGTTGGATGAAGATGTTTTAATACAACAATAACTCCTATCAATGTTTTTGTAGTCGCTATGGTGTTTATTAAAAACATATTGGTGTTCAGACAGCAGCAGCTCAATATTAATCTGGTGTCTGTCGGACTCTTTTTCTTTCGCTCAGCTCTGAGCACGAGAACAAAAGCGCAAATCTCCTCGATGAGAACACACTTTTAGACTCGAATTGTCAAAGAATTTCTGTCAAGACTAATCATCACATCATTTGTTCAATAAATGAATGATCTTTACTTCATTCGCTGGTGTTTCCTGATTTAACTTTTTATTTATTTACATGGAGTATCATCTGCTACACTTCACTGCCACCACTAGGGTCACGTGACACTTCTGTTCAAGATGCTCTTGTGGAAATTAGTGTAGAGTTAGATGGGAAAATGTCGTTATTGTCACAGTCTATCTGCACCCTTTTCAAGGATTCTTATTTTGAAGTTCTCTCCCTCACTACACTTCCCAGAAGTCACTGCCCTAATCACTCCATTATCTTCACCTGTGTGCCATTCCCTCATTTAGTTCCTTAGTGTATATATTCCCTCTAGTTCTGTCAGACTGGGTCAGTCCTTGAATGTGTGAATTGTGTTTGGTAATGTTGGATTGTTATGTTTGATGTTTACTCCTGTGTTGGCTCTGCTCCTGTGTTGGCTGTACTCCTGTGTTTGCACTACTCCAGCGTATGTTCCCCTCCTGTGTTTGTACCAAAACTGCATTTATGATTAAAGGATTTGAGTTCCTACTTTTGAGTCAGGATTATTTGTGTGTGATGTCCAAGAAACCAGCAATTGACAGAGATTCCATTTTCACAGTCCTGTGTTCATCAAAAAATAAGTCCAAAATGGTAACATAGCTACTCCTTATCAGAGCATCTGGACAGAGCTTAGTAAGCAGCTAGAAAACAAGATCACTGCAAAGGCTCTATACAATTTTGTTAAATTAAATAGACACAACATCTGGACTGCTTTAGGGTTTACTCATGAAACAAATGGCTGTACTGATGACACTGATTTTGAGTCAGAATCCCTTTCACCCAGACCAAAAGATTGCTGGACTTTGGATCTTGAAGTTTCATTTCAGAAATGGATTGAATTCATGCCTGAAATTGCTAAATACAACAAGTTCTCTAAAACATCAAAAAGGAATACACAATTTTGAAGCCTGGCATCTGGACACATGTGATAAATAATCACATATTGCAAGAAGTGAAATGCCCCTGCACATTTGCCTTTAAAAAGAGCCTAGTTCTATCCATTAGCCACAGAGAAATACATAGAAATCAGAGGCAATTGTAAGGAGTGTCATGGCCACATTCACAGAAAATGTGACAGAGCACCTGAAATGAACAGCCCAACGGTGCTCAAGTGTTCAATTAAAAACACTGATGACTCCCTGCACACTGGCTGTTCCAAGCGTGTGATGTCTGGTAACTTGCGTGTGCAGATAGCCAAAGAACTGTGTGAGGGTAGAATGGAACCACGTGTATGGAGGGCATCAGAGGCAACAAAGCTGATGGATTTCGGCGAACTTGAGCCAAGTCATCTGCCTAATGTGGCCACCCTGCACAAAGCAAAGCAAGAGAGAAATTATTTAGAATTAGGCGACAAGGATCCCATTGTTTCACTGCAGATGTTAAAATTCAGTGGACCGCACAGTGGTTGCATTAAAGACATTGGACTGGACAAGTTTTTCTGTTACTATTGGAGTCAAACACAAATGTATATGAACAAATAACCACTAACCCCACTGTGAGTTTTGATGGAACTGGCTCAGTATTGAGGAAACTACAGAGACCTACAAGGCAAGTCTGGCCATATATTCTTATATCAGGGCATTCTGGCAAGGGATGAGAGCTCAAGTGTCCCAGAGGTGCAAATGCTGTCAGAGAGACACAATGTTAATGCTATAATACATTGGTATTGGATACGCGCAGGTGCACCAACTCCAAAAGAGGTTGTGAGTGACTTTTCTCTGGCTTTGCTCAGAGCTCTGGTCAAGGCTTTTACTCCTCATCCTGATCTAAATACCTACATCAATGAGTGTTGTGATGTCTTTCTCAGTAAACAGTCAGCAAAAGTACCATCTTGTTTGATCTGCCAGTCGGACTGCTTGAAGAAAAGGGCAACGACAGTTCTGGAACCCCCCTCATATCAGAAAGGTGCAAGAAATACCTGAAAGTCAGAATTGTCAGTGTGTCATCATTCCAGATGTAGAGGGTAAGGACATGGAAGTGGATCCATGCTCTATTATACACAAAAGACTGATTGCATTGTTTAAATTTAATTTCACAAATACAATATTTTTGTTATATGCCACACACCCTTGTTTTCCTACTCCTGTTTGGAGAAGTAGTATCTGCTTTTCTGGAAGTCGGGCTTCTCAAGTCTAGTATTCTGTGTGGTACATTATTTGTGTTAATGGATGTTCGATACTACACAGTAAATAAATTTCAAAAGTAAAATAATTTTGGCTTAATTCATTGAGTCACTTGTTCCCCGTCGCTCACTTCGACGTCGTGTCGAATAAGCGACACAAGGGGTCTCTCTTGAGCGCCGAAAGATGCCTCTGATCTATGAAAAAAGGCCAATGAGAGTTGGCGAACAGTATTTGCATACCCCACCTCCGGATACGGATATAAAGGCGAGGGAAATATGCTCGTTCATTCAGTAATTTTTCTCTTCACTGCCGGCGTGCAGATTGCCCCTGGGCGCTTCGACAGCGCAGAGTTAAAAGAGTTGAAAGAGTTATTTTCTCTGTAAAAGAGTTTATTTCTCTGAAAGAGCATTACACAGCGGCGTTGAACGTCCTTTTATAAGAACGCGTCTTTATAAAGATGTAATTTCCGCCCCTGTGTAGTTTCTGGATGCGGTGATCTCTCCCCTCCGCAATCGGTCATAAAAAGCTGTCTTGCATGCCTGGGCTGCGATCACACGCAGGCAGCGTTTTATGAATGGTTCATGTTCTCAGTGCAAGAACATAGCCATGGCAACATTGCGGTCACGCGGCTTCCTTTTGTAATGAGAGAAAGCAGCTTCAGCCGCCCCCCTGCGCTTCGCCTCCTTCCTACGGGATTGACGCAGGTGCCGCGGGCGATGAAGGCGATTTGGGAACTATGATGGGCTCTGTTCGCCGGGTAAACCCCCTCGAACCGCCCGCCTCCCCGGCATGCTTGCTTGCTTCAGAATTGGATGACATCACCGCTGCATCGGAGAGCGTTACAGCGGCATCGGATGCTGATCACTCGCCTGGGCCGCCACCTTCGGGTCTGCCGCCCAGCCTGAGCCTGACGCACGGAGATCCGCTATGCTTTCCCGGGCTACTTGATCGGTCCCGCGGGCAGGTGCGCCACGCCCCCCCCCGGTTCCTTTCTTCTCGAACGTGCATGAGTTGAGCAAAGCCAAGGCTTCTTCGCTCCTCCGCTCTCACTACCCTCGTGGTGGAACGGTCCCAGACTTCCACTCTGCACGCCACGGCCCTTCCTGCAACCAATGCCAGGCCAAGGCACTTCAAAACTTGCACCTTGGGTAGTCCTGTTCTTGATGTGCTGCAGGAACTGCGCTGGATGACCAACCGCGCCCCTGGGCCATGGAGGTCAGAAGCGCCGGCACTCGAACAGGCGATGGCCACCCTTTGTGGTCCAGAAACGCATCTGTGGACTGGACCTGGTCGAAATGCGGGAGGTAGACAAGGCACACCTTCTTGGCTTGTTCTGGCCCACTCGTGAGTGACTATGCATCCACAGAGACCTGGTGCTCAGGCACCTCAGCCGTTGGGGCTTCAGGTCAACCGGGAAAAGAGTAAGCTTAGTCCAGTCCAGAGCATCTCTTTTCTTGGTATGGAGTTAGAATCGGTCTGAATGTCGGCACGCCTCACCTACGGGCGTGCCCAGTCAGTGTTGAAGTGCCTCGCCGCCTTCAGGCCGGGCACAGCGGTCCCTTTAAAACCTTTCCAGAGGCTCCTAGGGCATATGGCGTCCTCCGTGGCGGTCGCGCCGCTGGGGTTGATGCATATGAGATCGCTCCAACACTGGCTTCAGATCCGAGTCCCGAGACGAGCATGGTGCCACGGCACGCACCGGGTAACAATCACCCCCGCCTGCCGCCAAGCATTCAACCCCTGGACAGACCTCTGTTTCTTATGGGCAGGAGTACCTCTACAGCAGGTGTCCAGACGTGTCCTGGTCACGACCGACGCCTCCAGATCGGGTTGGGGCGCCATTTGCAACGGGCACGCAGCCTCAGGCCGTTGGAAAGGTGCCCAGCTGCATTGGCACATCAACTGCCTCGAGATGTTGACCGTCCTTTTGTCCCTGCGGAAGTTTCTCCCGTTAATTTGGGACGAACATATCCTAGTCAGGTTGGACAGCACCACTGCGGTCACGTACATAAATCGCCAAAGCGGTGTACGCTCCTGCCACATGTCACAACTCGCCCGTCGTCTCCTCCTTTGGAGCCAGCACCGACTCAAGTCGCTGCATGCCACTCACATCTCCAGCAACCTCAATGTGATAGCAAGCCCAGGTAGACTCCTCTGCCTCCCGAGAGACCTCCCACTGCCTGCTCTGGTACGCCTGCTCAGAGGCTCCCCTTGGGGCAGATGCACTGGCACACAGCTGGCCGGTGGGGCTGCGCAAGAACGCATTCCCCCAATGAGCCTTCTTGCACAGGTGCTGTGCAAGGTCAGGGAGGACGAGGAGCAAGTCACTCTCGTGGCTCCTTACTGGCCCACCCGGGCGAATTCCCCTGAGGAAGGACCTTCTTTCTCAGGGACGGGGCACGCTCTGGCATCCGCACCCAGACCTTTGGAACCTCCACGTCTGGCCCCTGGACGGAAGATCTAGCTGGTCTACCACCACGGTCGTAGTCACGATCAACC
The DNA here is from genome assembly GCA_032164185.1 of Moxostoma hubbsi. Classification (NCBI taxonomy): domain Eukaryota; kingdom Metazoa; phylum Chordata; class Actinopteri; order Cypriniformes; family Catostomidae; genus Moxostoma; species Moxostoma hubbsi. The sequence continues at coordinate 6,765,334 of JAVLUX010000030.1, forward strand.
AAGCCAGAGCCCCTTCTACCAGGCAACTCTACGCCCTGAAATGGCGTCTGTTCGCGAATTGGTGTACTTCCTGGGCAGAAGACCCACAGAGGTGCGCAGTTAGGTCAGTGCTCCTGTTCCTACAGGACTTAAGCACGACTTAATCGTCAGGTTCCTAAGAGGTTAAACCCCTCCCGGCCAAACCTGTTCCCCTCCTGGGATCTCTCGGTGGTCCTCGCCGGTCTTCAGAGATCCCCCCGAGCCGCTAGAATCAGTTGGCTCAGGGACCTCTCCTTAAAAAGACGGCCCTTCTGATCGTGCTCGCTTCCATCAAGAGGTTCGGAGACCTGCAAGCGTTCTCTACTAATGACACTTGCCTGGAGCTCTGTCCGGTAGATCCTAAGACCTTGACCGGGCTATGTGCCCAAGGTTCCTACCACGCCCTTCAGGATCAGGTAGTGAACCTACAAGCGCTGCCCCGGGAGGAGGAAGACCTAGCCCCCTCACACTGTGTCCGGTACGTGCCTTGCGTGCCTACCTGGAACGCACCCAGAGCTTCAGGCGCTCTGAACAGCTCTTTGTCTGCTTTGGAGGACAGCAGAAAGGGAACGCTGTCTCCAAACAAAGGTTGTCCCACACCACTCTGCCGGCCTATCACACCCAGGCCGTGCCACCCCCTCTGCGGGTTCGAACCCTCTCTACTTGAAGCGTGGCATCCTCATGGGCACTGGCTAGGGGCACCTCCCTAGCAGACATTTGCAGAGCTGCAGGCTGGGCAGCACCTAACACCTTTACGAGATATTACAATCTCAGGGTTGAGTCAGTCTCGTCCCGTGTTTTCTCAGGTCCGAGCCCGTAGAACTCGGTACACGTCGACGGTCTGTCTGGGTGAATTGCTTGTTCCAGCGCCATTTCCCTCTGCCGAGGCAAAACAGTGCGCTTCTTTCCCAGAAGACCTAGGTCCCTGGTTGATTCCTCCCTAGACCTTTGGGCCCGCAGCAGTTCAGCGGAGGAACTTGCTGGCCCAGTCCACTACGGGTACCCCAGGCTACCCCTACTGGAATAGGTGCTCCACAGATCAGGCCTCCTACGGGACTCCTCCTGTGTTTACTTCCGTGGTACGGTCACCTTACAAGCTGACCCACATCTCCCTTAGGCAGTCCTTTGCTGCCCTCCGGTCGCCGTGTTGTAGCAACCCTCCTTCTCGAGGTTGGATCTACCGCCGCGCCATTCTTCCCACATGTGACCCAAGAGGCCATGTGATGTATTTTGCCACCTCTACCTCCCCTTTCGGGCGGGTGTGGCTTCCGCAGGGTCTTTTCCCCCTAAAAGAATAGGAATTCGGGATCCCTCGATGCGGTAAGGGCCCTGGCTGCTCTTGCTCTATGCCGAGGTAACATAAAGAGAAAAGAGGCCCAGCTAGGCTTGGCCCGTTCCCTAGTGTCACCTTGTTCCCCCCTAGGGTAACCAAAAGGATTCTGACGACTTTTTGGGGGCATTGGGGAAGAGTACGTGCAGCCTGAACACAGTTGACCAATTGCTTGTGCACGTAGAAATACCTGCCCGGTTCTGTGTAAGCAGTACACGTACACGGCTCAGCACATGGCGAGTTCTGAAGTGGACCCCTAGTGTCGCTTCTTCGACACAACGTCTCGTTCCCTCCATCAGGGAACGGAGGTTACATACGTAACCGAGAGGTTTACACACACACACACGCACACACACATATATATATATATAAGTACTAGTCAAAAATTTGAAAACATTAAGATTTTTCAATGTTTCTGTCTCTTCTGCTCACCAAGGCTGCATTTATTTGATTAAAAATTCAGTAAAACAGTAATAGTGTGAAATATTATTCCAATGTAAAACAGTTGTTTTCTATCTGAATATATTGTAAACATGGTTTTAACATTGATAAATAATAAGAACCATTCTTAATAATTGAACACCAATAATATTGATAATAGTTGAGCACAAAATCAACATTTTACTATGATTTCTGAAAACTGGAGGTTTTTTTTATTATACCAGTCAAATTGACAATTGTCATTCCAACACATAGTATAAAATGGAGCAAATATAGACTACAAATAGGAAAAACAAAATTAAATTTAAAAACAAACAAACAAATCATTGATGATGCTTAAAATTCAGCTTTGACATCACAGAAATAAAATTACATTTTAAATTATATTAAATCAGAAAATGTCTCGGGTTACATGTGTAACCCTTGTTCCCTGAAAAAAGCGGAATGAGATGCTGCGCTTGCTAAAAGCGCTATGGGAACGATCTTGCATTGTGACCAGCTGTGAATATGTGTGTAGCACGTCAATGAACATTGACCGGAAATGTATAGCCTCGGTCGGTGAGATCATTGGATGCACCTGTGGCCGGGCAATAAATAGAGGTGTCACCAGCATGTTCGTCCAGATACTTTTTTCTGAGGAGCAGTACTGGGACATCCCAGTGCGGCAAAGAAGTTCCGCTTTTTCAGGGAACAAGGGTTACACATGTAACCCAATACGTTCCCTTTACAAAAAGCTTTACTATGATGCTGCGCTTGCTAAAAGCGCTATGGGAACGAAATACCCACGCCGCCGCACTGGGGCTGTCTGGAACCCCTACGGTTGTGAAGTGTGCTCACAAGAACGCGAGAGGTCTCAGACATGAGCTTGAGATTTCGACTCAGGGGCGTAAGTATGGGGACTGGGTGACTCGGGGAGAAGTAGAGGAGATATTGCGCAGTTCATAGAGGCGAAGGGGCCCTTCTGCCCTTTAAAATCTACCCAGATCTTCTCCAAGTGGAGGGAGCCCTAGCACTTAAAATGTCCTTGATAACTTCAGGAGAAAGCCCTGTGCACCTCAGTTGGTACCCAACAGGGGCCAAGCATGAAAGGTTCCACAATTCGGGCCGGGGATGAAATACAGTACCCTGTGCCTGAGAAAGAAGGTCCTTCCTGTTCGGAACCGCCGAGGCAGGCCGTCGAGGGGAGAATTTAACTCCGAGAACCATACTCTGTTCAGCCAGCGTGGCGTTATCAGAAGGAGGCAAGACGCTTGCTGGCGAACCTTGCCAAGACTCCTGGGAGCAGAAAAAACGGGGGAAAAAACACATACAGACGCATTCAGGGTCATGTATGTGCCTATAAGTCCAGACCCAAGGGGGCTGGGTGACTTAGGGAGAAGTAGAGGAGACATTGCGCTATCATAGAGGCGAAGAGGTCCTCTTCTGCCCTGTGAAATCTCACCCAGATTTGTTCTCTACCTCAGAGTAAATCTGCTCCCACACACATGGGCATCCAGGGACGAAACTGTCCTGAGTGACAGGAGCTGCCCTGGGCCCCAAGGAGGATCCAACGTGCCAGAAATTCAGCTGACAATGAACGTGGATTTACGTAAGAGGCTACCGCTGTATTGCCCACCCGCACCAAGACATGTCAGCCTCAGGAGGAAGTATTTCAGGGCCAGAAATACGGCCATCAGCTCGAGACAGTTACTGTGACAACCGAACTGACGACCCTCCTATCCCTTTAAGCCATACGACCATTTAAGGACGCTACCCAGCCCGTCAGGGAGGCATCTGTCGTTAGCATCCTGCGACGACAGGACGCACCTAGAGTGGGACCCAAGGTAAGAACCTGGGTCTGAACCACATAGAAAGGGAACGAAGCATGTGGCGTGTAACCCTTATTTGCCATAGGGGACCGGCCCTCGGATAAAACCCCCTGGCTTCTAGTCACAGCTGAAGTGGTCTCATGTACAGAAGGTCCGAAGGGATCACCGCGGACACCAACGCCATGAGACCTAGTATTCAATGATACTGATGAGCAGTGCAACCTCGACCTAGCCTGACCTTGCTCAGGGTGTTCTGAATGGAAACGATTACTGCGGGAGACAACTGTGCCTGCATCTTAACCGAATTTTATATAATATGCGTCAAGACGATATCCCTGTGCTGAACTGCCAGTTCTTGGAACTGCGCTAGGATCAGCCAGTCGTCTATATAATTCAGAATGCGGATGCCATGGAGTCGCAGAGGAGCCAGTGCTGCATCCATGCCTTTCCTGAATGTGCGGGTTAATAGGGCTAGGCCAAATGGAAGAACACGATACAGTAAGGCTTCGCCCCTGAAAGCGAACCTCAGGAACTTCCTGTGCTGTGGCTCTATATGAATATATGCATCCATGAGATTGATGGTGACCAGCCAAATGTGATGTTGGGCTTGTGACACGATAGTCTTGATAGTCAGCATCTAGGACTTGAACACCCTGACCGAGCGGTTCAAGCCTCGAAGATCTAGAATCGGACGCAAACCCCCCACCCTCTTGGGAACCAGGAAGTATCTGCTGTAATAGCCTGACTCTTTCTCTGGAAGGGGAACATGTTCTATGGCCCCTTTGACCAAGAGAATTTGCAGTTCTTTCCACAGTTGACATGCCTTTCCTTACCACGCCGTTGAAACGTGGAGGACTGTAGCCTCTTTCTACTGTTTCTAGAACCCACATAGAAATACCTGGTAGAAGTTTCCACGCTACCAGGTTCTCTAAGATGGGTATTCATTCTGACACTTCTTGTTGAGGGGATGTCGAGTGTTCTGCGTCCTGGATCAAGGCAGGAAGCAACGGTACACCCAACTCTTTGTTGGAAGCCTCTATCACCCGAAACACCAAAGGCGGCGGGAGTGAAGAGGATTCGTGAGGGTATCGGGAGGGCCGAAGTGGATGATACACGCGCCCCGTCCCGAGGGGAACTACCCCACAAAGCTGGGTACAAGACTGTCAGGGTTTCATTCTCTTAGAAATCACGCCCCTGAGGTCTTGCATTGGGGGCTGCTGAGGGTGATGAACTGGACCCCAGTCTTTACGAGGGGGAGCACGATTCGCCACGTTTTGTTTTAGAGCCTCCCATCTAGAAGGACCGGGGCGGGGCTGGGTTCAGACCAACTGCAGCAAGTAGCAATTGAACACATGTAAAGATGAATTTAGGCAAATGGATGAAAAATCATATACATTAACTAAAAATATGATTTAATTGATTATCACTTTTGACAAATAGGTGGTGCAGTTATGAAATGTATGTGGTGTGGTCAGAGTGAGGTGACAATGAGACATATAAAGTTTGGTGTCAATATATCAAGGCAATGCAGAGATAAAGCCTGAATGGTAATTTTGGCAGCATGCGTAAGCTTTGATCTGGCAGTTTACAAAAACAGTTTTGTCTATCGTCACAAAATCCATAAATTGTAGTTGGCATGTTCTGGAGATGATACGATTTGATTTTGGTGAAAACCATAACCCTAACAGTCTAGGAGGAGTTTGAAAAAGTAGGCATTGAATGAAAATCAAGATGGCGGACAGGAAGTTTGGCTGATTATGGGAAAAATGTGATCTATGTTTTTGGCAAAACCCAAAGAATCAATTGAGAACAGTGTGATTACAAAAGGTAAATTTATACAAATGTTATTAGCATTTTGGGACATTTAGTTATAACTTTTGACCAAAAAAATATTTTGAGTACCTTCAGGACATGCTGCTGATGGCACATTCTGAGTTTCAAAATGTTACACCAATGCATTCGTTAAGTATAGCATTTTTATCACAATACTGTATGGTATTGTGTCAATGGTAATTTCATGTTTTGTTCTTTTATAGCGCCACCAAGTTTTCACAATACCACAATTTCCATATGTGTCCTCTGAGTGAGCTCATACATGTGTGTCAATTTTGGTGAAAATATCTCAATTTGCTTCGGAGTTATAGACATTTATGTGAAAAAACAGGTCAAAAATAACTGACACGTGATTTTGATTGGATTTTACTACCCCTTACTATCAATATTTTGAGATTTGGGCATTGGCATGTTGCCAGCGACCTGTTTCCAAACATCTGATGGTGATTTCGTCTCGATCGGACAAGCGGTTTCGAAGATATTCGCAAATGTTTTTTAAGCGCTAAATTACAACGCTGCACAAACCATATGCGGAAACCTGGCAAGTCTGGTATCGTTGGACTCGGCAAGGATTCAGGAATCTAATAATATGACTCCCGTGAAAATAAGTCAACCCCAGCCAGAGTTATAAGCATTTAAAAATGTAATTTTACCACTAGGTGGCGCTGTTTCGAAACTTCTCTGGCTCCTTCAGGGCATCCTACTGATGACACATACCGAGTTTTGTAACAATTCATTCATGCGTTCAAAAAATACAGCATTTTAGCACTTAATTCAAATTGGCCGACAGCCAAAATTGCCGATCTGAGAAAATTGGATATCAGTCGACTCGGCATGATGCCCTGAATGTAACAAGACCACTTTTATGATTTTTGGACAAACCGTTCAGAAGTTATAAACAAAAATAGCTATTTTCTGTATCTCCGGACCAGTAGGTGGCGCTGCGCCGAAACGCAGCATGTAGCCTCAGGTCATGCTTGTGATGACATGTACCAAGTTTGGTCTGAATACAATTAAGCGTTGCGGAGATACAGACTTACGTTTGTTTTTGCAAGCTCTACGTAAAATTTGATTGTGCGTTTTTCGAGAACGGTTTGACGAATCAACTTGATTTCCATAGCTTTTTGTTGGCACTGCTTGAAGATGATGTGGTGCAATTTTGGTGAAAATCGGACAAACCGTCTAGGACGAGTTCGCAAAAGTAGGTTTTTTGGACAATTCAAAATGGCGGAAAATTTTTTATGACGGAAAATGACGTCATAGGATGCAATCGAATCGTCATGAGCTCAGGAATCAGAGGAAAAAAGAATTTTGTTGATAGGCCTTACGGTTCAAAAGTTATTAGCATAATATTTTTGAAACTTTGGACAGGTGGTGGCGCTAGAGGGAATGAGTTAGAGACACCAAAATTGGTCAATTTGATGTTGGGACTGTCCTCTATCAGAATGTCAAACCGTTACAACTTTCCCGCATACGCTTCTATGGGCTGCCATAGACGCCGAGTCGGAAGAAGAAGAATAATAATAATAAGAAGAAGAACCGGAACAGATACAATAGGTGCCTCCGCACCTTCGGTGCTTGGCCCCTAATAAGAACCGGAACAGACACAATAGGTGCCTCCGCACCTTCGGTGCTTGGCACCTAATAATAAGAACCGGAACAGATACAATAGGTGCCTCCGCACCTTCGGTGCTTGGCCCCTAATAATAAGAACCGGAACAGATACAATAGGTGCCTCCGCACCTTCGGTGCTTGGCCCCTAATAATAAGAACCGGAACAGATACAATAGGTGCCTCCGCACCTTCGGTGCTTGGCCCCTAAATACAGCTGCAAGCAGCAATGCGATTCCTCCTCAAAATCAGTAGAGGGTTGGGGTTAAACCCTCCCAATGAAGGAATCCAAAAAACATGTCTTTCTGTCTGAATCTTAAACTAAACATTTTTAGTGTACAGGAAAATCCATCATACCAGACCTTATGGATCCTGGAGGGTTTTTTGTTTACAATGAGAAATGAGGTATGGTCACAAGGTTTCACAAGAACTAAATAAATGGGGTGGAAAAAACAATCACTTTGAAAAAATTACATATGGGCATAGCCTGTAGCGCCCCCTAATGGCGAATATGGGCAATTCTTGGTTTGTAGGTTCCTGTTGGCCTGTAAGTATCAATGTACCAAATTAGAAAGTTTAGCGCCCCTAAGGGAGAATGTGAGCCATTCTTGGTTTGTGGATTCCTGTTGGCCTGTAGTATCAATATACAAAATTAGAACATTTTTGACCAGAAAATGGGAATTTATAGATAGATAGATAGACAGATAGATATATCATTTTTTACTTGGTTGCTAGGGTAACCCAATCTGGTTGCTAGGCAGTTTCCAGGGTGATCCTTATCAAGCCTCCTTTTCATTCTGAGTGAATAAAGTCAACCCGGAAGTCTCTATGATTTTCTGTTGCATAGATATATGATTTGTTACTTGGTTGCTAGGGTAACCATATCTGGTTGCTAGGCAGTTACCAGAGTGATATATATCAAGGCTACTTTCCATCTTGAGTAAAATAAGGGAATCTATCTAAGGGAGAATGTGGGATATTCTTTACGCAGTACTTCACAGTGATGTCATCTTGAAGCATGTTAGGTTTGAAAAACCAATAGTCAAAATTACATTTGATTTATTGACACACATATATATATATATATATATATATATATATATATATATATTGATAAAATGTGGAGATTTACATAAACATGCCCCTTTCAGCCATTTTGTATCGTATTCATTTTTCCTAAGTAACGTTTTCAAAGACATCAATTCAACACATGTGTACCAAATTTCAAGTTCATTGCAGCTACGGTTCAGGAGAAGAAGAGTTTTGTAGGTTTTCATAAATTTTCACAATACATGAAAATCCATCATGGTGGAAGTTATGGGTCCTTGAGGCTTTTTTGTTCCCCATGAGAAATGAGGCATGTACACCGAGTTTCAGTATAATTGAACAAATGGCGTAGAAATCCCATTACATTGAATATATTTTTTTGGGGCGTGGCCTGTAGCGCCATCTATGGGCGAATGTGGGCCATTCTTGGTTTGGGGGTACCCGTTGGCATGGAGTATCAATGTGCCAATTTAGAAAATTTTTGACCAGTGACTTTTTGAGATATTGGGGCTCAAGACACCTATAATATCTCTTCAGAAGGCATGGATTAAACCACTGGAGTGGTATGGATTACTTTTATGCAGCATTTATGTGATTTTTGTAGCTTCTGAGTTTAGATCACCATTCAAGTAATTGAAAGGTCCAACAGGGTTGAGATATTCTTCTAAAAAGCTTAATTTGTGTTTAAGAGGGGGGTTATCGCATGACATTACATTCAAAGCACGATCTGTGCAGTTTGTTTCATTGAGTTTAATCTTTTGAGAACTGTGAAGTCTCATTATTTTCGTACAGTTACATCTGTATTCATTTCAGAGATTAATTGATTGAGATTGCGAGACTTCAGTCAGTATTAAACTTGTAATGATGTCGAGCTTGAAGCACATTCAGCTATTAGTAGGCTATAGTTGATCTGTTCTCGATGGATCTTCCATGATCCTTCCAACGCTGTCAAGTGAAGCTGAGCAACATCAGATTCGTCTCTCACACCCTCATTAGTTTGTGTGTGTGAGATGATAAAATACAGACTGCGTAAATGGTGTAAAATCGCGTGAATGTTCAAATACATTCAAGCAAACACATACAACCGACAAACCTCCAAGAAGATGCGAGTAAAAATGAGATCGCCTCGCGAATAGCGTTGTCAGAGGCAACGCTGATAATCATTCTCGGAAGTATTACTAGATTTAGATTCCCGATTTCTTCATCAACTGTTTATGTTCACTTGAGACAAAACAGACTCCACAATATATCATGTAGTTTGACGTTTTGTTGTATGAAATTGTCCGTTCAAACGCAAAAAGAAGCGAAAGCAATCTCGCATCGGGGCTCGTGCGTTAGACGCGACTCGCTGTTTCAAACAAACTGCGCAAAAACATTTATTTGAGTTGTTTTGCCATTTGTTGAGTTGAATAGTGTAAAATCGCTTGAATATTCAAACTGGAAAGTGTTAAAAACACATACTCTCTTTAATCGTGGTGCTCTCGCATATATCTGGCTGAGGAGCGAGAGACGGGTCCGTCCCTATCTCTCGCTCTCTCTCCCCAGATCCAGCTGATGTTGTGTCGACATTCAGAGACAGGTTGTTGGCTCTACACCAGTCCGTTAGCCGCTGCACCTCCTCTCTGTATGCTGACTCATCGTTCTTGCTGATGAGACCCACCACTGTCGTGTCATTGGCGAACTTGATGATGTGATTCGTGCTATGCATTGCTGCACAGTAGTGAGTCAGCAGAGTGAACAGCAGTGGACTGAGCTGTTTAACATGTGTTGTCATTATTGTCTATTGAAAATCAAAACGTTTTAGTTACAAAGCATTTATTTGTATGAGTAATGCTAGTTATTTCTGGAAAAAAATGACATGACCGTCTGCGTTCATCGAACAGGCAGCTAACCTATATTATTAAGCACATTTCTGTGAAACTTGCCAAATAAACATTAGCTAGCAATGCTATGTACATTTTTAACTAAATATCAATAAAAAAAATTTCCAATGTTGTCGCTTGAAATAAATCCACCTGAAGTAATGTGAGGCAGAGAGCAGATGTTCAGACCTAAAAAATGTTGAAGCTGTTCAGTCTTTTTTTAAGCTGTTTTTTAAACCATCTGTATACCCAGATGTTCGTGTTGGTACACGAAAATGAATACTGAATAAATATCACCTGACACTCGAAAATAAGCTGTAGAACAAGAGCAAAAAGCACTTTGTAATTAATTTCATTGAGGTCAAAAATTATCTTACGATGATCTAAAATGAACAAGATCGCTTACTGCCCAAAGAATGGCCCACATTCGCCCTTAGGGGCGCTACAGGCAGTAGTTCCAAAATTCCAATTTTCTGAGCAAAAATTTTCTAATTTGCTACATTGATACTACAGGCCAACAGGAACACACAAACCAAGAATGGTCCACATTCACCCTTAGGGGGCGCTACAGGCCAAGCCCAAATGTCCCATTTTCAAGTGATGGCATTTCCTACCAATTTGTCAAATTCTTCTGAAACTTGGTGTAAATGCCTCATTTCTCATGGGGAACAAAAAGCCTCAATGAACCATAGTTTCCACCGAGCCACAGAGGAGCCAGTGCTGCATCCATGCATTTCATGAATGTGCGGGTTAATGGGGTTAGGCCGAATGGAAGAACCCGATACTGGAAGGCTTCGCCCCCGAACGCGAATCTCAGGAACTTCCTGTGCTGTGCTCTATATGAAGATATCCGTCCATGAGATCGATGGTGACCAGCCAAACGTGATGTTTGGCTTGTGACACGATCGTCTTGATAGACAGCATCTTGGATTTGAACACCCTGACTGAGCAGTTCAAGCCTTGAAGATCTAAAATCGGACACAACCCTCACCCTTCTTGGGAACCAGAAAGTATTTGCAGTAATAAACTGACTCATTCTCTGGAAAGCGAACATGTCCCATGGCCTGAGAGATTTCAAATTTTTTTAGTTTTTGTTTTTTACCCACAGCAGAAATGCCTACTCCGGTTTACGTAGTGGGAACCACGGCGTTGAAACGCGGAGGGAAGCGAGCGAATTGAAACACTTTCTACTGTTCTTAGGACCTACCTAGAAATACCTGACAGAAGTTTCCACGCTGCAAGGTTCTCTGAGATGGGTATTAATTCTGACACTGAATTGTTCCCTGTTGAGGGGATGTCGAGTGTTCCGCGTCCAGAATCAAGACAGGAAGCAACGGTACACCCAACTCTTTGTTGGAAGCCTCTATCACCTCAAACACCAAAGGCGGCAGGAGTGAAGAGGTTTCATGAGGGTATCGGGAGGGCCGAAGTGGATGATACATGCCCCGTCCCCAGGGGAACTACCCCCACAGGTCTGGGTACAAGACAGTTAGGGTTTCTTTCTCTTAGAAATCACGCCTCTGATGTCTTGCATTGGGGGCTGCTGAGGGTGGCGAACTGGACCCCAGTCTTTACGAGGGGGAGCACGATTCGCCACATTTTGTTTTAGAGCTTCCCGTCTAGAAGGATCGGGCAGGGCTGGGTGCCCGACGGCCCCTCCCCCTGAGAGAGGTGCCCACACTTTCAACTTCATCCTTCAACAGATTAGCCTAGTGTGCCTGTAACATTGCTTAGTGTGCAGGGCAACACCAGCCTGACCTTCTGCCTGATAAGCTTTCCCCACAAGCGTGGAGGTGGTCCTGAGAAAACTCTCGGAGTCCAAGTTAAAGTTTATTGAATCATCAACAAACTTGAGAAAGCTCTCAGTTTTTTACCCTTTTTTATCTCATTCATTATCTCTAACCAATGACTTTATCTCTTCACCTTTCCACCATTATTTCTTAGATACCCAACTTTATTTTTTACCCTTTTTAAAAAATAATGAACAGAAAGAATGTGCTTTTGACTTGTTTTTCACTTAATGAATGACTTATAGCCATAGAATAAACTTATGTCATGGTGTATGCAAAGGACATGTTACTTTAAATCACTTGCATAAAGGATAAACAGCCCTTACTTCTAACATACCTTTTACCCTCTGTCACAATATATCATGATGATGAGCTGATCTTGCCCACTCACCTGCAATATCATCTCATTAATGAGAGAGAACACATCATGCGTTAAAGATATATATCATACATCTAACTTATTAAAGAAAATACATCATGTCTAGCTTATTAAAGAAAATACATAATGTCTAACTAATTAAAGAAAATACATAATATATTTAAGTGAATACACCATTCTTTGAGACTTACAAAGACCCTTGTCCAGAGTGCAGTCTCACTAGCCAGCCTTTGCCATTCCATCATGTAGCCAAATTAGGCTACCCACTTCTTTATCCATCACCGTCTGTATGGGACTGCACTCTGCAGGTTTAGGGACCAAACCTCCACATTTATCTAGGAAGGAGTAAAAGATCCCAATCCTCTAGCTATCACCTTCCTGGGGGTGGGTGTCAACAAATCAATCATCTTTGTAAATAGCGTGTGCATGCAGTCTCAGAGCCTTGCGTGATGTAGAGTACAATTGATTACACATTGTTTAGTAGATATGTTAACATTCACTAGAATAACTACCATCGTAATATCCTGCGGTGCCAGAGGAACTCACGGTAATTAACGGTAGCCTGGAGCGCTGTCTGGTGGTGTGTTGGAGCAGATGTTTTTAAACCACCAGTAGAGTCTTGTTCTTGCTGCTAAGCACTGAGGTGCTCATCAATCCTTTTCTTTATTTTGTAATGTTTTATTCTCTGGCCCTCCAGTGGTACTTCCAGTGTTTTTAAAGTTTATAAATGCATACTATATTTCATTCTACGTCAATTTACTCAGTTAATATTACCTTCAGAGATGATTTAAACACCAAATTATATTTCTAAAATATTTAAATTTTTTCAAAATAAACATTCTTAGCATTCTCTTTTAATTCTGGTTACATTATCTTGTAACTTTACCTTGTAACATGGATAATGATCTGCTTCAGACCCTCTGTCACGATTCACTGTTGTCTGCCCTGTTTTACCTCTGTCATCTGTTCCCCATGGACTACACTTCCCATCATCCCCTGCTCTGATCAAACAGCTATAATCAATTCAACTTTTAGCCTTCTTTTCAAGCAGAGCTTCACATTTACAACACCTATCTTATTATTGATATATTATAATCCTTTTTTTTATTATTACTACATTATGTTTCTTACACTTTCTCAGGTGAAGGAACTTCCATTCTATTTAATAAATTTATATAAATCAAGTTTTTAAACTAACAGAAAAGTAAGTAAAAGTTTAAACAGAATAAAGTCATAAAGAGGCACAATGGAAATTCAAACATATCTCTTTTCTTGTGTTTTGAAATAATTGCTCAGTAAAATACACTACGTACTTTTAATTTCTCATTACTCTTCCATTTTTTTTAATCTAAACGTTTCAGCATCATTTAACAGTTATCATTATTATACCTCTATTTGCTCCACGAGGAGCTTGGTCTGCCTTGGTCAACGCGGAGAGGCACCTTTGGTTCAACCTTTCGGGCATCGAGTGTCCTTTGGTTCAACCTATCGGGATAAGGATAGAATTTTCCTTCTTGATCCCCGGTTTCGCCCACTGGCCTATTCGGAGACGCCATGAGCTCTGTCATCTCCAGGTTCCAGGAGGCGAAAAGCCACGAGGAAGCCTTCGGGCAGTTCCTCCCTCAATGCACTCAGGGGGCGGGTCCTTTGGCCCCCCAGACCCGCCTCGGTCCTGTTAGAAGGGAGGCTCAAAAGCAAAGCGTGGCGAGTTGTGCTCCTCCTCCCAGGGATTGGGGACAGTTTCGTCGCCCTCGGCAGCCCCCAAAGCAAGACCTCAGGACGTTGATTTCTAAAAGAAGAAAACCATGATGGTCTTGCGCCTAGTTTTGTGGTGTAGTTCCCCTCGGGACGGGCCGCGTGCTCCACTTTGCCCCTCCCGGTAACTCGCGAAGCTTCTCCATTACCGCCGCCTTCGGTGTTTCGGGTGGTAGAGGCTCCCATCAAATAGTTAGGTGTTTTGCTGCTCCCTGTATTTTTCCAGGACGCAAAACACTCGACACCCCCTCAACAGGAAGTGAAAAAGATTAAAACCCATCTCAGAGAACCTGGCAGCGTAGAAACTTCTGGCAGATTAATTTGTGGGTCCTAAGAACAGTAGGAAAGGGCTACAGAATTTAATTCACTTGCCTCCTTCCATGTTTAAACGGTGTGGTTTCCACTACCATAAACCGGATCAGTCATATCTTTTTCATATCTGTGAAAAAAAGGAAAAACAAAACTGTAAAATCTCCTGGTTAAAGGGGCCATAGAACAACATCTTCCAGAGAGAGAGAGTCAAGTTATTACACGAGTACTTCCTGGTTCCCATGGAGGGTGAGGGGTTGCCCTGTCTGGGTGTTCAAGTCCAAGATCTGCCTATCAAGACGGTCGTGTCACAAGCCCAACATCACATTTGGCAGGTCACCATCGATCTTATGACGCACTTCTTTACTTCTTTGTTAGAAGTTTTGCCACAACACAGGAAGTTCCTGTATCCAGTATCGGTATCTCCCATTCGGCCTAGCACTCTTAACCTGCAAATTCATAAATGCAGGATGCAGTGCCAGCTCCTCTGTGACTCCGAGGCATCTGCATATTGAATTATATACACGACTGGCTGATCATAGCGCAGTTCCAGCGACTGGCAGTTCAGCACAGGGATACCGTCTTAGCTCATCTAGTTTCTCTGGGGTTGAGTCTCAACACCAAGAAAAGTGTCCTCTCTCCCACTCAGAACGCTGTCAATCGGGTATGGAGTTCAATCACAATGCGGGCACAACTGTCTCCCGCTAGAAATCGAGTCTATTCGGAATACCCCAAGCATAATCAGGGTAGGTCAAGTTTGTACTAGGTCTCAGGTGACTGCGTCCTCGGTAATCCGTCTGCACATGAGACCATTTTTGTTGTGGCTCAAAGCCAAGGGATTTCTTCCAAGGGCCGAATCCCCATGTCTGATAAGGGTTATGTGTCGCGGGCTTCGTTCCCTTTCTATGTGGTTCAGACCTTGGGTCCCACTCTAGGTGCGTCTTGTCGTTGCAGGCTGCTAACGACAGATGCCTCCCTGACGGGCTGGGTAGCAGCCTTAAGTGGTCATCCGGCTTAAAGGGATAGGAGGGTCGTCAGTTCGGTTGTCACAGTAACTCGAGCTGATGGCCGTATTTCTGGCCCTGAAATACCTCCTCCTGAGGCTGACTTGTCTTGGTGCGGGTGGGCAATACAGCGGTAGCCTCTTACATAAACCATCAGGGTTCATGTCAGCTGAATATCTGGCACGTTGGATCCTCCTTGGGGCCCAGTGGAGCGTCCCTGGATGCCCGTGTGTGTGGGAGCAGGTTTACTCTGAGGTAGAGAACAAATCTGGGTGAGATTTCACAGGGCAGAAGAGGACCTCTTCACCTCTGTGATAGCGCAATGTCTCATCTACTTCTCCCTGTCACCCATCCCCCTTGGGTCTGGACTTAAAGGCACATTCTTGACCCTCAATGCGTCTGTATGCGTTTTTTCCCTGGTTTCTCTGCTCCCGGGAGTCTTGGCAAGGTTCGCAAGCAAAGGTCTTGCCTCGTTCTGATTAGTTGAATACATTAGTTTCGACCACGCTGGCTGAACAGAGTATGGTTCTCGTTATATTCTCTCGTTAAATTCTTCCCTCGACTGCCCGCCTCGGGTATGGGGCCTCTACTTCTCCCCAAGTCACCCAGTCTCTTCATTCGGGAGCCATGCGATGGACCTCTTCATAGGACTTAGCAGTAGTCCTTGAGGGTCTGGTTGAGACCCCTTTTTTAACCTCTGGAGTCAGCGTCTGGCAGACTTCTGACTCTCAAGATGGTTTTTCTTATGGCATCCACTTCTCTAAAGAAAATTGGGGACCTACAGTCTCTGTGTCTTTTGCCAGCCTGTTTAGAGTTTTGCCCCAGGAATGACCAAGTCAATTTTTCACCCTGACCACCTGCCTAAGGTGCCTTACGCGACCCTCCACTCTCTAAGCCATCTGCTCCCTGCCGTTTGTAACGCCGGAGCAGCAAAGACTTTGCAGACTTTGTCCAGTATGTACCCTTCGGACTTATGCCCACCGCATTTGCCAGTGGCATTTAGTCAGGGTAACAATTCTTCCCATGGAAGCCGTAACCGGGGGGACCGTCACCTCCAAGCAGACTATGTCACCTGGGGTGAGGGCCTACTGCAGTCAAGCTTCGCCAGTAGTTATTAGGGCTCACTCTATCAGAGGTTTCGCCTCCTCTAAAGCCTTGGCTAGAGGTCTCCCTCTACAACAAGTTTGTGATGCGGCAGGTTGCCCTCTTCGCACACATTCGTTCGATTTTTATAGTTTGGATGTTTTTGCCACTCCGGGCTCTTATGTCCTTAAGTCGACATCTCAAGCTCGTGTCTGAGGCCTCTCATGCTCTTGTGAGCACACTACACAACCGTAAGGGTCCGGACAGCCACAATGCGGCGGTGTGGATAATCTCGTTGCCAAAGCGCTCTCAGCGCAGCATCCTAGTAAAGCTTTTTGTTACGTATGTAACCCTTGTTCCCTGAAAAAAGCGGAACAAGATGCTGCGCTTCTTTGCCGCACTGGGTTACCCCAGGACTGCTCTTCAAAAAACATATATGATGACACTCTGGTGAAGCATCCATTTATAGCCTGGCCACAGGTGCGTCTAATGATTACATCAGCCGAGGCTATAAATTCCGGTCAATGTTCATTGACGTTTTACACACATATTCACAGCTGGTCTCAATACAGGATTGTTCCCAAAGCGCTCTCAGCGCAGCATCTCGTTCCGCATTTTCAGGGAACAAAGGTTACATGGGTTACCAGAAATTTTCTCATTTAAGGTTTACTTTCATAAGATGCTAAATATAATTTTCTTATTAGTTATTTTATCATCATATCTTTAGTTCTCTTTTTCCATTTGCTTGAATATAACAACACTTATCTTAAATACAACCTTCATTTAAAATTCAATAACTTATTTGACTTTAGTTTAAGGCAATACACTAGACTCAAAGCTTTATTGTTTGTCCAGATAATGTGATATCCCAAATGGAATTCAATCACTTTTAAAGGGATCACTTTTTATAATCTAAATATTATATTTAGATGTTGATCTTATATTGATGTTGTAAATTGAATTTTGAAAATAGCCTAAAAAGATTTTCTTTGCTGTAAACTGAATACATACAATACTCATAAATTACGCAGCAAAGGCTCAATCTCTCTATCTGGATCCCTATTTTACAGTTTTGAAGAATAAACAACCCACAAAGCCAATATTTCTTAACATTTTTAAACTTTTCTCTATATTAAACAATGAAATTCCTTTACAAAGTTTCTCGATACAGCTTTCATTCCCAACATCCATTCAATATATAAAAGACGATCTTTCTTTATTAGACGACATTTACTCCATACATCGTATACTTTTTAGGGCTTATATTCACACTTGTCCCCTTATGTATAGGGCTCATATAACATACACTCTGCATCCCTTTATTTATAGGGCTCATCATACATTTCCATATGCAATCACACTTCAGTCATACTTCCCATACTTTCAAACACATACACATACACCTTTTACAAACACAAGGCCTTTACAAACACAGAGCTCTCAAAAAATATTGTACTAAAACAAACCTATTACTTCTGACCCTCCTTTTGCTTCCCCTCTTTTTTATCCCTCTCTCCTTTATTTCCATAAAAAAACACTCATTATTTACAGTGGTTGATTACTATATCTGTTTACTATATCTGTTACTTATTTTTATATTAAAACCCATGTACTTCCACCCACAGCTGTCACATCCATTTTGGGTCTCTGTTCAAGACAATTTCTACATTGGTGCTAATTCTTCTTTTAGAATCCTCTGTTAATAATCACCTTAACATTTTTGATTGTAATTACTTCGACTTCACTCCAGAAATGATCACTAATTCCCTGTGTTTCTATTATTAATCTTTTTAATTCTTTTTCTTTTCTCCTTTCAGTTAACCTCCTTTCAAATTCAGTAACAGATTGCTTCCACATTAGGATTTCTGTTTCAGGAGGAAAACTGAGACAAGAAAAAAAGTCCTCTGTTTCTGGGCACGCTCACAGCCCTCCCTTTACTGCTCCATCTCTGCTAAGTCTCCTCTCTCCTACTCATGGGACTGTCCGTTCAGCCACCCAGTGAGCGAGAGCAAGACAAGGAGATGTCAGAAAATCGGATACCATTGTGTCTCTATAATTTCAGCAGCTGTTTTACCCAGTCAGTTGTCTTAGTTCACTTCTCCAAAAATGTTTGCATTTCTTTATTGTATCTGATTTTCTGTGCTACTCTGCCTTTGCACGCAATACTTCATCAACGCCAAAATCATGCATTTAAACAAACACAAAAACAGCGCTTAGTACCATGAACACACATGCAAAAACAATATAATTAGTCATGCAGATTTTCCATTATCACAGGCATGCACACAGTTCAACCATTCCCCGTTTTCTGCACTGTCCGTGTTTTGTCAAACACTTCAAACTTTAAATACTTCTACCTGGGGAATTTTTCTCAGAACTTTTCACCTGTACTAGGATTTTCATCTGCGCAGGCTTTCCTGCCCTTCTTCTGGCAAACATAAATAAAGCTAGATACACGACTTTTACGCTCCGTTACTTCTCAACATCACCACCAGGCTTTCACAACCTTCTTTAAATAACCTTCTTTAAATAATCCCACCCCCATTTTTTTAAAATCTGGAACACAACACTACTTTCAGCCAATTAGCCAAATTAATTTATGTTAAGACTGGCAAGGCCGCCAGGGTGACTAGTTACTGGTCTCGCCTCATCAGATCACACAAAAACACCTTTTTGGTACCAGTGATTTTGTGCAATCTGAGTCAAGCGGACCGCTAAGCAGCTTCTTCACACTTTCAGTATCTCTGGCTCTACATGCCACTGTACTCTGTTGTACTGCTCTGTTTTATTTTTATTCTTTCTTTTAATATATACAGTGTGGAAACATTTATATTACCTATTTTTTAATACTTGTTTCTTATATTTAGAGAATGTGTGACGCGAATACAAAACCAAAACAAATTCCTTGTTTACATAAAAAAACATACTTGGCAATAAAGCTTTTTCTGATTCTGATTCTACTAATCAATTTTGAATGATTTGCCATTTTGAGGAGGAATCGCATTGCTGCTTGTAGTTATTATTATTATTCTGAAACTTGGTATACATGCCTCATTTCTCATTGGGAACAAAAAAAGCCTCAAGGATCCATAAGGTCTGGCATGATGGATTTTCCTGTACACTGAAAATACTTAGTTTAGGATTAAGACAGAAAGACATGTTTTTTGGATTCCTCCATTGGGAGGGTTTAACCCCAACCATCTGCTGATCATTTTTTTAAATTATTTGCCATTTTGAGGAGGAATCCACATTGCTGCTTGCTTCTATATTTCATCTTTGTTACTTTTAGTTACTAAATTGTTTGTTAGGAATATTTTAACAAACTAGCATTATTAGCATTAGCATTAACCAAATATATGTAAATGTGATGTTAACTAACATTAACAAATGGAACCATGTTAATGTTAATGTTGTAAAGTGTTTTCAAATGTAAATTTTTGGGCAAATATATCTGATTTATTTAGATAATTATCTAAATGATCAATTCTAACCAGTTGCATTAAAAAATTTCTGTTTCTGAAAAAATGCATTGAAAATGTTAACAGATAAAATCCTGAGAGAAACTTGCTGCTAAATCAGTTATGAACAATCAACAGAAAACAGCATGAAAAAGATGCTTTTAATGCTTCCCATTGTGTATCATGTTCATTCGGGGTTACTACTAACAGCCAATTATACAAAGAGATGTACTGCCTTAATCAACTTCTTAGTACTTCTTAAATCAGACTGGCTAGGGTGGCAGGTCACAAGTCTGATTATTAAAGTTTGCCTCTTAGTGACTCCTGTTTATTATTAACAGATAATACTGAAAGCATCTTTCACATGCATAATAATGTGTTAATTTGCTAATTTTATTAGACACAAAATATGTTTAAATTACATAATATATTCCTGATTCATTATAGGAATATAGTTCAGGAAATATATATAGTAAATAGTAAATATCCTTTTTATAAATATTCATTCATTTATTTTTATAAATATTTTTATTCTTTAAGATTGGGTAATATTTGTTATCCAAAAATATTTTTTGATAATAATGATTTTTATAGTAGTTAAGGACTTAAAGATAAAATCCTCAATTAGACACATTTTACTCAAAGTTGCATGTTCTTTATAGTTAAAAATAATAAAGACTATTCTTCAAAAAAATTGCTTAAAATAGTGATTATATGAAACTGTATTTTCTAGTGATTATTATTTAAAAATGTCTCAGGAATCTCAACAGTATTAATGTTTTGGAGTTCGTTAATTGTCTGAAGGCAGATTTACTATTATAGGAATGCTGATCTTTGATAGTCTGATAGATTTCCACATATAGTTTGTGCATATGATCTGATCTCTATGTGCATACATTGTGTGTGTTCCTACGTGGATCATGCACATGCCAATGAAAGCTCACATGCAGAGAGGGAGATCTGGGTCAGCTGTGTTGGCTAACATGCCATGTGGGTTGAGTTTATGAATGTGTGTCATTAGTATATGGCTAAAGATGGTAACATAAATGGCACTGGCAGTGAAAATTGTGCAATGTGAACTAGATGACAAGGGTTATGATGCCAAGTCCACCTGGGAAGTTTTTACTGACAAGGTTGGAAAGTGTAAATAATATGTGACATTTTGTAGACCGAAAGAATGGACCCCTTTTGCAATTGCACTGGTACTTTTTTTAGAAGAAATATATAAATATATATCAGAGATATAATCTTTATTTTCTTGCTAGTTTTATCATTATTCTTCATTAACAGTATAAAAAATACATAGCGTAGTCAAAATACTCAAGTAAAACAGAATTATTACCAATAAAAATTTGCTTCCATCATAATTTTTAAATCAGCACACCCTCCTAAAAGTCGAGGTTCATAGAATATGCAGTTTCCCACTTTTAATTACTAATTATAATATTAATTACTACTATTATTAATTATAATTTTGTGATGCTGTTCATAAACTCAGAAATATGATAATTTTGACATACCTTGAATGCACCATCAGAGTAAATTAACTGCCTTTTAATGGAGACAGCATACCCTTATTGTATACCAGAAAAATGAACTAGCTAAACTACTAACTAGACAAAAATAGTTTATAGAAAAATAGTTAAGCTAACCTAAGCTAAAAGCTAAAAAGTAGCAAGTTAAACTACAAGCTACATGCCAAATGTAGCTTGCTACATATAAGCTTCTTTTCTTCAACCAGATGCACAGAGCAATCCATCAGAGACAAACTATTCGCCACTATTCGCCATGCCTAGTTTTGAGCCTCCCGTCTAGGAGGACCGGGATAGGGCTTGGTGGCCGACAGCACCTCCCCCTGAGTGTAGCGTGGAAGAAAGTGCCTGAAGGCTTCCTCGTGACTTTTTTGCCTCCTGGAACCTGGTGATAGCTACATTCATAGCGTCACCAAATAAGCCAGAAGGAAAAACCGGGGCATCGAGAAGGAAAGTTTTGTCCTTGTCCCTGATGCCCAATAGGTTAAGCCACAAGTGTCTCTCTGCCTTACCCACAAGCGTGCAGTTGGTCCTGCACAGCTTTGTGGGGAGAGTGGGTCATACAAGAAAGGAAGGAACTGATATAGCGTTCCCATCCCACTTTTTAAAAAAATGTATTTCAATTTTATTTATTTATTTATTTTGGCCACCAGACAGAAATCTGTCTTCTAGTTTGAAGCGTTTGGGGGGGGGGGGGTCTCTTAATTCCATAGCTACTTTTTTATTATGCGTGGGATTTCCAGAGGTTCAGTGTCCTCTTGAACCGAAGAGGCGCCGAGGCGTGCTTCAGGCTTACCAGGATCAGCTGGATCTGTGGAGAGAGCGAGCGAAAGGGACGAACCCGTCTCTCGCTCCTCAGCCAGATCCATATGAGAGCCCCACAAATGAAGTGTGGGCGCTGGCTCCTGAAAGTAAGCAAGGCATTTCGACTGTAAACAAATCGCAAGGCTCCTGCCCCGCCCCAACGGCGAATGCTCTTCCCCAAACACACAAAACAAAAACCGCTTGTTTATCAATCATACTTTTTCTTTTTTTTCTTTTTCTTTTTCAGAGGAAATAGAAAGGAGAAAAGGTTCACTGCGACCTGCCTAACAGAATCTAACTCCTAACAGAGGAAAGAAAGTTTGACAGGCTCGTGATAGCACACAGCACAGAATGGCTCTGAAGACGAAAAATCTGATGATGCACCGGTGACGCATCTATTTATAGCCACTAGGGCAGGTACGTTCAAAGAGGCTATAAATTCCGGTCAATGTTCACTGACATGTTGCATACATATTCACAGATGGTCACAACTGAGACGTGTTCCCAAAGCGCTCTTCAGCATCATAGTGAAGCTTTTGGTAAAGGGAACATTTGTTACCCACCTTCCCATACCCCTAGACCAAGAAGGTGTGCCATAACACCACTCAAATAAATGGTTTTGCATTAGTTTAACAAATAGGGTTATGTGGCTAAAACACAATAATACATATCATGCTATTTTTAGATGTAGCTTTAATACAAAACTTGTTACATTTTTATTTTTAACTATGAGATAAAATGTGGTTCTGAAACAAAGACTATTTGTCGTGCAGCAAAACACACATCCAATTTAAATATGAACAAATGGCTTAACAAAAATAAAATATAGTCTTTCATTTTATATAATGTGTTTTTAAACATTAGGTTGTCTAACATTGTCACTTTAAATATAATGAGCAAATGGCTTAACAAAAATAAAAGTTTAGCATTCCAGTGCATTATCCAAAATAAAGTTTTGTGTTTTGAGTTATATTACTAAAACGTGATAAAGCATTTCATTTCAGCTATAGCTGACAAAAAATGCCTTACTTTTTTTTTTTACTTTTGACAAGAAAAGAAAATGTGTTTTCAAACATTAGGCTGCAAGCACAACAAATGTACCTTAAAATTATAAAAAACTTTAACATAAATGTGTGTAAAGGGATTTAGATGGGCAAGGATGAGGTGAGAACGCATTTTTCCGTTCAAAGTCCTTTCACAAGCATATATGATAGTGTGCTTTACACAGACAGCCCTCCTGTGGGTGGGTTTTAAACACTCTGTTGAGACATACAGTTTTTAGTTCCCAAAATCCTTTTTCTTGAAGCTTGTGGTTTTTTTAAAAAAAGGAATTATTTGAACAGAACTATTGTCACCTGTTCATGCTTGGAACAGAAGGTTTTTTGATTCCAGCTTTAAATGTGTCATCTTAGGAAATGTTTTTTAAAACTGTTAAGATATTTGATGCAGGTCAGGAAAAAGGGGGAGTTTGTGTTTGTATTCCCATGGGAAATTGTTTCGGCTAAATACTTTGCTGGGTTTGTTAACAAGATTTTGAAGTGTCATTTTAAATCTTTGATCTCTGAATATTTCACAACAAAAATGGGGGGTGGTATATTGACAGCCCTTTTAAATTATTCAAGCATAGATTAAACTATCAAATTTACCAATATCATTTTATTAATTTTCTAAAAAAGTTTTTAACTAAACATACATTCAATCATAATATTTTGTACTGTTAACCCTCTGGGGTCGACGGACATGCCGGAGCATCCTGCTGGATATTTTCGTCATTACAGCAGAAACAACTTCTGTCATTTTTGAGTATACATATAAGTGTAAGACATCATTAGAGACTATAAAGGGTATACTTTTATTTGTATACACTCATAATAACAAAGAAACATTGTGCTTTTGTAAAATAAAAAGGGTGAGCAGTCTCTGTGTTAACGAGCATATATCTGAAACACGTCACAAAAATGAACTGAAACTCAGTGAATACTTATCACACAAACATGAAACATATGTCTAAAGAAAGCTTAAAATGTCGACTTTTAAATAAAGCAATTCAAATTAAAAACAAAAATTCTCTTGCAATGCAATCGGTTTGAAACTAAGCGATGTTCAGTTTTTACCGGTTCATCTCAAGAACAGTTTTCTATTTAAATATTATTGTAAAATGCAATTTGTGATCAAAGCTGAATTTTCAGCATCATTACTGCAGTCTTCAGTGTCACATAATCATTCAGAAATCATTATAATATGCAAATTTTCTAATATGGGCATATTTAAAGTGCATTTTACTCATTTAACCTGAACACATATTTGCAAGCACAAGCTTTGTTGATGATAATGATTACGCCAGACCTGTCCCACGTTGATCAACTTACTTTTATTTTCAGATTTGTTGACAAGAAAGAGAAAGTTGTTGAGTGTTTTTGTCATGTTCTCTGTTGTTTTTGTTCTTTTATGTTGAAGTTTAGTTTAGTTCCTGTTTGTTTCTTGTAGTCCTTTGTAGTTTTATTTTATGATTGATTTTCCCCTGATTAGTTCTCATTCCTTGATTGTTTACCCAGGTGTTCCTCGTTCCCTTGTTAGTTCCTTTATGTATTTAAGTCCTTGGTTTCCCAGAGTTAGTATTTCATGTTTTGTTTTGTGCCTAGTTCTCCGTGGTTTTTGTTGTCCCAAGTTAGCTTGTTTTTGAATTTAATAAAAAGCTGCACATAGATCCTCTCCCGTTGCCTGTCGTGACAGTTTTGAGCCAATTGAAAGCCACACAGGTGAAAGTTTGGCAGAATGCGTTGTTGCCATGGTTGAGAGCTTAGGCTTGGAGCTGTCAAATTGCAGGGGCCAGTCATATGGCAATGCCAGTAATATGTCTGGAAAGTATAATGACTTCAAGCGCATCTAAAGAAGAGAAATCCTTTAATGCATCTCTGGCAATTCTGGCAATTCTGGCAATAGAGTCGGATCTTGTCAGAGACCTGGACTTTACTGAAGTCGTGGAGGAGTTTTCAAGGAGAAAGGCCAGAAAAAAGTCTGTCGCATAAGGTCCCAGGCAGTAAAGAGTCTCTTGTGTGGATAAACTGGTGAATTTCCACTTTAACTACCAGTAAGGAGGGTAGCCAGGAGGGGAGGTGATGCAGCTGTAACCAACCTAGTTGATCATTGATTATCTGTTTCTCTGTGAAGGGCAGATACAGTGAAAAAGAGGTGCTCAGCAATCAGCTGTTTTTCCGAAGTCAGCTCTTTAGATAAAATTGTGGTCATTGTGGGAAGCTAGTTCGATTACGACAGACTGTATAGTTATTCTTAGTTATGTTATTATTTTCACAGATTTTAATCTGCTTTATTGGAATAAATTCTGTTGATTTTGTTCTGCGATAGTTTCCATTGTGTCTTTTGATTTATAGATATTTATAGATCTCCTTTGCTGTCACAAGAAATGGAGTTAAATTTACATTTACATTTATTCATTTGGCAGACGCTTTTATCCAAAGCGACTTACAAAAGAGGAAAACATAAGCGAATCATCTTAAGGAGACAGTGGTACGAAAAGTGCCATGCTACAAAGTTTCACAATCATCAGAATAGTATACAAAACAGATTTAAAAGTAACAAGAATTTTTTTTAAAATGTAAAAAAAAAATTTTTTAGAGACTGGTTAAGTGCTATTGGAAAAGATCTGTTTTTTGAAGATAAAGAGTGAGTCAGCTTCACGGATTGAGTTGGGAAGGTAATTCCACCAACATGGTATGATGAAACTGAAAGTCCGGGAAAGTGTTTTGGTGCCTCTTTGTTTTGGTACAACAAGTTCCTTAGTCAACCGCAGGCTTCTTGTGGGAACATAGCACTGCATAAATGTTTTTAGGTATGCTGGAGCAGACCCAGTGACTGTTTTGTATGCCAGCATCAGGGCATTGAATTTAATACGTGCATGAACCGGCCAGTGGAGAGAGACAAAGAGTGGTGTAACATGTGCTCTCTTTGGTTCATTAAAGTCCTGACGTGCTGCTGCATTCTGGATCATTTGCAGAGGTCTAATAGCACATGCAGGAAGACCTGCAATGAGAACGTTAGAGAAGTTGTGTGGCATGTTCAGAGAGGAAAGGGCTTATTTTCCTGATATTATAGAGTGTCTGTGAAACGTAGCTCGTCATCAATAAGGATACCCCTAGTTTTCTGATTGTTTTGGAAGGCGTCACTGTAGTTGGACTCAGCTACACACTGATGTTGTGTCCAACAGCAGGGTTGGCTGGAAAGACAAGGAGTTCGTTCTTGGCTGGTTTGAGTTGCAGGTGGTGTTCCTTCATCCAGGTTGAAATGTCTGCCAGATAGGCAGCGATTTGAGCGGTTACTGTGGTGTCGTTGGGCTGGAAAGACAAGTAGAGTTGCATGTCATCAGCATGCAGTGGTAAGGGAAACCATGTTGACTGGATAATGGTTCCTAATGACGTTGTGTATATGGAGAAGAGAAGTGGCCCAAGCACTTATCCCTGAGGTGCCCCAGTAAGAAACTGATGTGGCTTGGATACATTCCCTCTCCAGGCTACCTCGAAGGACCTATCTGAGAGATAGGAGTTGAACAAGCCAGGCACAGTTCCGGTGATGCCCAGTTTAGGGTGTAGAGTAGGATCTGATGGTTGACTGTGTCAAAGGCTGCAGAAAGGTCCAACAGAATCAGAACAAATGATCTGGATTCAGTTTTCGCCTGTGACTCCGTGACAGACAGCAGGATAGTCTCAGTGGAGTGTCCACTTTTGAAGCCTGACTGATTGTCATCCAGCAGCTTGTTCTGTGAGAGATAGGCAGAGATCTGATAGAAAACTGCCCTTTCAAGTGTTTTTGCCATGAATGCGATGAGAGAGACTGATCTGTAGTGTTCTATCTGTGTGGGGTTAAGTGCAGGTTTTTTCAGCAGCGGGGTTACTCGAGCCTGCTTAAATGTAGTGGTAAAAGTGCCTGCAAGAATAGATGTGTAAGTGCAGGTAGGATGGACAGAAAGATGGCCTGAAGAAGGTGTGATGGAATGTTGTCAAGGGAACAGGTGGTAGGGTGGTTGGAGAGGAGTTTAGAGACCACAGTGTCAGTTAAAGGAGAGAACATAGAGAAAGAAGAGTTGTATATACAGGCGGTGGCTGTTTGACAAGGTGTGGTGCTGTGAATGTATTGCTGATGGTTGTAACCTTATTAGTAAAAAATGTGGCAAAGATATCTGCTGTCAGTGATGTGTCAGGTGGTGGAGGGCAGAGAAGTGTGTTGAATGTTCTTAACAAGCTACGAGTGTCTGTCCCCACCCCTACCGGTATGTTGAGGGGTGTGAGAGAAGGAGAAGTTGTTGGCGAGAGCAGCAGGTGTTGCTGTATCCTCAGGTCGTATACATGTCTCCGTCAGTGCCAGGACGCTGAGGGTGGACTGTGTGGCGAAAGCTGGAATGAAGGCAGCTTTGTTCATAGCAGATTGGCAGTTCCAGAGTCCCACTGAGAACGAGAGTGGAGCAGGTGTTGAAGTGCAAAGCGGTCGTAGGTTGTGTGGGTTGCATTTGGTCTTTCATCTGTATCTTGTGAACAGTCTACAACAGATAACAGGGATGTGCTTAAAGGCATGTGTTATTAGTGAACTAGACATGTTAGTATGTAGAAGTAAAGTAAAAAGAGATAAACCAAAAATACTTAAGTGCTATGGTGAGTGGCCTTGTCAGTGTCCTTGCTCGGTGGACTCGCACAGGTAGACTCGCTGGTCTTTACCCAAGTAGGTCTTCACACGAGGAGGGCTTAACAGAGGGCTACCACTTCTACTGCCGCTTCCGCATCAGCATTCAGTCCAATAAATACACATTTTAACATTTTAGTTCTGTGGAAAAAGCAGCCACGTCTTAGCACAACAAAGTTAGTCACGTGATCAACTGAAACTGAGGGTCGCTGGAGGTGCCAAGCGCGGGAACAAACGCGACTTCCGTACACCGCAAATAAATTATGCTGCACTTTAGCAATAAATAATACTCTAAAACAAATGAAGCACTGTTTGCAGATACTAAAACGACGATAGTTTTACACACACTGGATAACCACCCCTAAATCTAGCAGCGAATACTATGGAACAAGTCAAAACAAATCTAGCAGTGAATACTATGGGACAAGTCAAAACAAATCTAACAGCTAAAGTGCACAAAATAGTCTCAATCTTTTGTGCTTCGTTTGTGCTGTAAAAAAAATTGTTTGTGCTGCTTTGTTTTTTTTAGCTATTAAAACAATATTTATAGGTCATTCTGAGGTCACTCAGCCCCCCACATGCTCTAAATTCACCCCAAATAGTCTAGTTTGTTTGTGCTGGTTTGTGCCACTAAAAATTTCATTTGTGCTGCTTCGGTTATTAAAATATAAGAGACTGAATTATAGGTGCTGACATCACCAACCCCCCCACATGCTCCAAATTCACCCAAAATAGTCTTGTTTGTTTGTGCTTTTTTGTGCTGGTAAAAGTTTTGTTTGTGCTGATTTGGTATTTAAAATATTAGACACTGAATTAAAGTCGAATTATAAATGCTGATATTTACTGACAATACTGACAAAATAAAATAGATCACTTAATGGTCACAAAAATCAAATATAGTTTAGTAGTAGTCTCGGTCATTCTGATTTCTATATATTAGGCTACTATAATATATATTTCTAAAATCTTGTTTTGTGTGTAGACAGTACGATTTATGAGCAGTGAGCATTTTATTTTGGGTTTGTCATTTAAATCTCTTGCCAAAATGTTGGATGAAGATGTTTTAATACAACAATAACTCCTATCAATGTTTTTGTAGTCGCTATGGTGTTTATTAAAAACATATTGGTGTTCAGACAGCAGCAGCTCAATATTAATCTGGTGTCTGTCGGACTCTTTTTCTTTCGCTCAGCTCTGAGCACGAGAACAAAAGCGCAAATCTCCTCGATGAGAACACACTTTTAGACTCGAATTGTCAAAGAATTTCTGTCAAGACTAATCATCACATCATTTGTTCAATAAATAAATGAATGATCTTTACTTCATTCGCTGGTGTTTCCTGATTTAACTTTTTATTTATTTACATGGAGTATCATCTGCTACACTTCACTGCCACCACTAGGGTCACGTGACACTTCTGTTCAAGATGCTCTTGTGGAAATTAGTGTAGAGTTAGATGGGAAAATGTCGTTATTGTCACAGTCTGTCTGCACCCTTTTCAAGGATTCTTATTTTGAAGTTCTCTCCCTCACTACACTTCCCAGTAGTCACTGCCCTAATCACTCCATTATCTTCACCTGTGTGCCATTCCCTCATTTAGTTCCTTAGTGTATATATTCCCTCTAGTTCTGTCAGACTGGGTCAGTCCTTGAATGTGTGAATTGTGTTTGGTAATGTTGGATTGTTATGTTTGATGTTTACTCCTGTGTTGGCTCTGCTCCTGTGTTGGCTGTACTCCTGTGTTTGCACTACTCCAGCGTATGTTCCCCTCCTGTGTTTGTACCACTACTGCATTTATGATTAAAGGATTTGAGTTCCTACTCCTACGTCTCCATTTCTCCTTGATTCCTAGGACACCCAAACGTTACAGTTACTAAATTAAATTTCTGTACAATGTTTTAACACTTCCAGTTACAATAGTATTTGTTTACTTCAAGAATAGTTGTACACCATTCAAGAGAGCTAAGATTGTCAATGTTTATTGAACAGAAAACTCATTGCTAATACAAATACATACTAAATACAGTTTTACATGTGACCCATGTTAGTTATGTGATGTCATTGTGCATCTAGTGGTCAACCATATTGGTCCTAATATAAGATACATTATCCATATATATTATAACCATATTATCCTTATATTCAGACCAATACAGTAATGAAAACAAGTTTATACTGAACATGACACTTTTTGAGTCAGGATTATTTGTGTGTGATGTCCAAGAAACCAGCAATTGACAGAGATTCCATTTTCACAGTCCTGTGTTCATCAAAAAATAAGTCCAAAATGGTAACATAGCTACTCCTTATCAGAGCATCTGGACAGAGCTTAGTAAGCAGCTAGAAAACAAGATCACTGCAAAGGCTCTATACAATTTTGTTAAATTAAATAGACACAACATCTGGACTGCTTTAGGGTTTACTCATGAAACAAATGGCTGTACTGATGACACTGATTTTGAGTCAGAATCCCTTTCACCCAGACCAAAAGATTGCTGGACTTTGGATCTTGAAGTTTCATTTCAGAAATGGATTGAATTCATGCCTGAAATTGCTAAATACAACAAGTTCTCTAAAACATCAAAAAGGAATACACAATTTTGAAGCCTGGCATCTGGACACATGTGATAAATAATCACATATTGCAAGAAGTGAAATGCCCCTGCACATTTGCCTTTAAAAAGAGCCCAGTTCTATCCATCAGCCACAGAGAAATACATAGAAATCAGAGGCAATTGTAAGGAGTGTCATGGCCACATTCACAGAAAATGTGACAGAGCACCTGAAATGAACAGCCCAACGGTGCTCAAGTGTTCAATTAAAAACACTGATGACTCCCTGCACACTGGCTGTTCCAAGCGTGTGATGTCTGGTAACTTGCGTGTGCAGATAGCCAAAGAACTGTGTGAGGGTAGAATGGAACCACGTGTATGGAGGGCATCAGAGGCAACAAAGCTGATGGATTTCGGCGAACTTGAGCCAAGTCATCTGCCTAATGTGGCCACCCTGCACAAAGCAAAGCAAGAGAGAAATTATTTAGAATTAGGCGACAAGGATCCCATTGTTTCACTGCAGATGTTAAAATTCAGTGGACCGCACAGTGGTTGCATTAAAGACATTGGACTGGACAAGTTTTTCTGTTACTATTGGAGTCAAACACAAATGTATATGAACAAATCATTCTCAAAGACATCTACTAACCCCACTGTGAGTTTTGATGGAACTGGCTCAGTATTGAGGAAACTACAGAGACCTACAAGGCAAGTCTGGCCATATATTCTTATATCAGGGCATTCTGGCAAGGGATGAGAGCTCAAGTGTCCCAGAGGTGCAAATGCTGTCAGAGAGACACAATGTTAATGCTATAATACATTGGTATTGGATACGCGCAGGTGCACCAACTCCAAAAGAGGTTGTGAGTGACTTTTCTCTGGCTTTGCTCAGAGCTCTGGTCAAGGCTTTTACTCCTCATCCTGATCTAAATACCTACATCAATGAGTGTTGTGATGTCTTTCTCAGTAAACAGTCAGCAAAAGTACCATCTTGTTTGATCTGCCAGTCGGACTGCTTGAAGAAAAGGGCAACGACAGTTCTGGAACCCCCCTCATATCAGAAAGGTGCAAGAAATACCTGAAAGTCAGAATTGTCAGTGTGTCATCATTCCAGATGTAGAGGGTAAGGACATGGAAGTGGATCCATGCTCTATTATACACAAAAGACTGATTGCATTGTTTAAATTTAATTTCACAAATACAATATTTTTGTTATATGCCACACACCCTTGTTTTCCTACTCCTGTTTGGAGAAGTAGTATCTGCTTTTCTGGAAGTCGGGCTTCTCAAGTCTAGTATTCTGTGTGGTACATTATTTGTGTTAATGGATGTTCGATACTACACAGTAAATAAATTTCAAAAGTAAAATAATTTTGGCTTAATTCATTGAGTCACTTGTTCCCCGTCGCTCACTTCGACGTCGTGTCGAATAAGCGACACAAGGGGTCTCTCTTGAGCGCCGAAAGATGCCTCTGATCTATGAAAAAAGGCCAATGAGAGTTGGCAAACAGTATTTGCATACCCCACCTCCGGATACGGATATAAAGGCGAGGGAAATATGCTCGTTCATTCAGTAATTTTTCTCTTCACTGCCGGCGTGCAGATTGCCCCTGGGCGCTTCGACAGCGCAGAGTTAAAAGAGTTGAAAGAGTTATTTTCTCTGTAAAAGAGTTTATTTCTCTGAAAGAGCATTACACAGCGGCGTTGAACGTCCTTTTATAAGAACGCGTCTTTATAAAGATGTAATTTCCGCCCCTGTGTAGTTTCTGGATGCGGTGATCTCTCCCCTCCGCAATCGGTCATAAAAAGCTGTCTTGCATGCCTGGGCTGCGATCACACGCAGGCAGCGTTTTATGAATGGTTCATGTTCTCAGTGCAAGAACATAGCCATGGCAACATTGCGGTCACGCGGCTTCCTTTTGTAATGAGAGAAAGCAGCTTCAGCCGCCCCCCTGCGCTTCGCCTCCTTCCTACGGGATTGACGCAGGTGCCGCGGGCGATGAAGGCGATTTGGGAACTATGATGGGCTCTGTTCGCCGGGTAAACCCCCTCGAACCGCCCGCCTCCCCGGCACGCTTGCTTGCTTCAGAATTGGATGACATCACCGCTGCATCGGAGAGCGTTACAGCGGCATCGGATGCTGATCACTCGCCTGGGCCGCCACCTTCGGGTCTGCCGCCCAGCCTGAGCCTGACGCACGGAGATCCGCTATGCTTTCCCGGGCTACTTGATCGGTCCCGCGGGCAGGTGCGCCACGCCCCCCCCGGTTCCTTTCTTCTTGAACGTGCATGAGTTGAGCAAAGCCAAGGCTTCTTCGCTCCTCCGCTCTCACTACCCTCGTGGTGGAACGGTCCCAGACTTCCACTCTGCACGCCACGGCCCTTCCTGCAACCAATGCCAGGCCAAGGCACTTCAAAACTTGCACCTTGGGTAGTCCTGTTCTTGATGTGCTGCAGGAACTGCGCTGGATGACCAACCGCGCCCCTGGGCCATGGAGGTCAGAAGCGCCGGCACTCGAACAGGCGATGGCCACCCTTTGTGGTCCAGAAACGCATCTGTGGACTGGACCTGGTCGAAATGCGGGAGGTAGACAAGGCACACCTTCTTGGCTTGTTCTGGCCCACTCGTGAGTGACTATGCATCCACAGAGACCTGGTGCTCAGGCACCTCAGCCGTTGGGGCTTCAGGTCAACCGGGAAAAGAGTAAGCTTAGTCCAGTCCAGAGCATCTCTTTTCTTGGTATGGAGTTAGAATCGGTCTGAATGTCGGCACGCCTCACCTACGGGCGTGCCCAGTCAGTGTTGAAGTGCCTCGCCGCCTTCAGGCCGGGCACAGCGGTCCCTTTAAAACCTTTCCAGAGGCTCCTGGGGCATATGGCGTCCTCCGTGGCGGTCGCGCCGCTGGGGTTGATGCATATGAGACCGCTCCAACACTGGCTTCAGATCCGAGTCCCGAGACGAGCATGGTGCCACGGCACGCACCGGGTAACAATCACCCCCGCCTGCCGCCAAGCATTCAACCCCTGGACAGACCTCTGTTTCTTATGGGCAGGAGTACCTCTACAGCAGGTGTCCAGACGTGTCCTGGTCACGACCGACGCCTCCAGATCGGGTTGGGGCGCCATTTGCAACGGGCACGCAGCCTCAGGCCGTTGGAAAGGGGCCCAGCTGCATTGGCACATCAACTGCCTCGAGATGTTGACCGTCCTTTTGCCCCTGCGGAAGTTTCTCCCGTTAATTTGGGACGAACATATCCTAGTCAGGTTGGACAGCACCACTGCGGTCACGTACATAAATCGCCAAAGCGGTGTACGCTCCTGCCACATGTC
Organism: Moxostoma hubbsi; assembly: GCA_032164185.1. Taxonomy (NCBI): domain Eukaryota; kingdom Metazoa; phylum Chordata; class Actinopteri; order Cypriniformes; family Catostomidae; genus Moxostoma; species Moxostoma hubbsi. The sequence continues at coordinate 6,798,969 of JAVLUX010000030.1, forward strand.
ACAACTCGCCCGTCGTCTCCTCCTTTGGAGCCAGCACCGACTCAAGTCGCTGCATGCCACTCACATCTCCAGCAACCTCAATGTGATAGCAAGCCCAGGTAGACTCCTCTGCCTCCCGAGAGACCTCCCACTGCCTGCTCTGGTACGCCTGCTCAGAGGCTCCCCTTGGGGCAGATGCACTGGCACACAGCTGGCCGGTGGGTCTGCGCAAGAACGCATTCCCCCAATGAGCCTTCTTGCACAGGTGCTGTGCAAGGTCAGGGAGGACGAGGAGCAAGTCACTCTCGTGGCTCCTTACTGGCCCACCCGGGCGAATTCCCCTGAGGAAGGACCTTCTTTCTCAGGGACGGGGCACGCTCTGGCATCCGCACCCAGACCTTTGGAACCTCCACGTCTGGCCCCTGGACGGGACGCGGAAGATCTAGCTGGTCTACCACCACGGTCGTAGTCACGATCAACCAAGCCAGAGCCCCTTCTACCAGGCAACTCTACGCCCTGAAATGGCGTCTGTTCGCGAATTGGTGTACTTCCTGGGCAGAAGACCCACAGAGGTGCGCAGTTAGGTCAGTGCTCCTGTTCCTACAGGACTTAAGCACGACTTAATCGTCAGGTTCCTAAGAGGTTAAACCCCTCCCGGCCAAACCTGTTCCCCTCCTGGGATCTCTCGGTGGTCCTCGCCGGTCTTCAGAGATCCCCCCGAGCCGCTAGAATCAGTTGGCTCAGGGACCTCTCCTTAAAAAGACGGCCCTTTTGATCGTGCTCGCTTCCATCAAGAGGGTCGGAGACCTGCAAGCGTTCTCTACTAATGACACTTGCCTGGAGCTCGGTCCGGTAGATCCTAAGACCTCGACCGGGCTATGTGCCCAAGGTTCCTACCACGCCCTTCAGGATCAGGTAGTGAACCTACAAGCGCTGCCCCGGGAGGAGGAAGACCTAGCCCCCTCACACTGTGTCCGGTACGTGCCTTGCGTGCCTACCTGGAACGCACCCAGAGCTTCAGGCGCTCTGAACAGCTCTTTGTCTGCTTTGGAGGACAGCAGAAAGGGAACGCTGTCTCCAAACAAAGGTTGTCCCACACCACTCTGCCGGCCTATCACACCCAGGCCGTGCCACCCCCTCTGCGGGTTCGAACCCTCTCTACTTGAAGCGTGGCATCCTCATGGGCACTGGCTAGGGGCACCTCCCTAGCAGACATTTGCAGAGCTGCAGGCTGGGCAGCACCTAACACCTTTACGAGATATTACAATCTCAGGGTTGAGTCAGTCTCGTCCCGTGTTTTCTCAGGTCCGAGCCCGTAGAACTCGGTACACGTCGACGGTCTGTCTGGGTGAATTGCTTGTTCCAGCGCCATTTCCCTCTGCTGATGCAAAACAGTGCGCTTCTTTCCCAGAAGACCTAGGTCCCTGGTTGATTCCTCCCTAGACCTTTGGGCCCGCAGCAGTTCAGCGGAGGAACTTGCTGGCCCAGTCCACTACGGGTACCCCAGGCTACCCCTACTGGAATAGGTGCTCCACAGATCAGGCCTCCTACGGGACTCCTCCTGTGTTTACTTCCGTGGTACGGTCACCTTACAAGCTGACCCACATCTCCCTTAGGCAGTCCTTTGCTGCCCTCCGGTCGCCGTGTTGTAGCAACCCCCCTTCTCGAGGTTGGATCTACCGCCGCGCCATTCTTCCCACATGTGACCCAAGAGGCCATGTGATGTATTTTGCCACCTCTACCTCCCCTTTCGGGCGGGTGTGGCTTCCGCAGGGTCTTTTCCCCCTAAAAGAATAGGAATTCGGGATCCCTCGATGCGGTAAGGGCCCTGGCTGCTCTTGCTCTATGCCGAGGTAACATAAAGAGAAAAGAGGCCCAGCTAGGCTTGGCCCGTTCCCTAGTGTCACCTTGTTCCCCCCTAGGGTAACCAAAAGGATTCTGACGACTTTTTGGGGGCATTGGGGAAGAGTACGTGCAGCCTGAACACAGTTGACCAATTGCTTGTGCACGTAGAAATACCTGCCCGGTTCTGTGTAAGCAGTACACGTACACGGCTCAGCACATGGCGAGTTCTGAAGTGGACCCCTAGTGTCGCTTCTTCGACACAACGTCTCGTTCCCTCCATCAGGGAACGGAGGTTACATACGTAACCGAGAGGTTTACACACACACACACACACACACACACACATATATATATATAAGTACTAGTCAAAAATTTGAAAACATTAAGATTTTTCAATGTTTCTGTCTCTTCTGCTCACCAAGGCTGCATTTATTTGATTAAAAATTCAGTAAAACAGTAATAGTGTGAAATATTATTCCAATGTAAAACAGTTGTTTTCTATCTGAATATATTGTAAACATGGTTTTAAACATTGATAAATAATAAGAACCATTCTTAATAATTGAACACCAATAATATTGATAATAGTTGAGCACAAAATCAACATTTTACTATGATTTCTGAAGGATCATGTGACACTGAAAACTGGAGGTTTTTTTTTATTATACCAGTCAAATTGACAATTGTCATTCCAACACATAGTATAAAATGGAGCAAATATAGACTACAAATAGGAAAAACAAAATTAAATTTAAAAACAAACAAACAAATCATTGATGATGCTTAAAATTCAGCTTTGACGTCACAGAAATAAAATTACATTTTAAATTATATTAAATCAGAAAATGTCTCGGGTTACATGTGTAACCCTTGTTCCCTGAAAAAAGCGGAATGAGATGCTGCGCTTGCTAAAAGCGCTATGGGAACGATCTTGCATTGTGACCAGCTGTGAATATGTGTGTAGCACGTCAATGAACATTGACCGGAAATGTATAGCCTCGGTCGGTGAGATCATTGGATGCACCTGTGGCCGGGCAATAAATAGAGGTGTCACCAGCATGTTCGTCAGATACTTTTTTCTGAGGAGCAGTACTGGGACATCCCAGTGCGGCAAAGAAGTTCCGCTTTTTTCAGGGAACAAGGGTTACACATGTAACCCAATACGTTCCCTTTACAAAAAGCTTTACTATGATGCTGCGCTTGCTAAAAGCGCTATGGGAACGAAATACCCACGCCACCGCACTGGGGCTGTCTGGAACCCCTACGGTTGTGAAGTGTGCTCACAAGAACGCGAGAGGTCTCAGACATGAGCTTGAGATTTCGACTCAGGGGCGTAAGTGCTTGGAGTAGCATGAACATCCAAACCATAGAGCCTGAGGAATGTGAGCGGAGAGGACCAGCCTGCCGCATCACAAACTTGTTCAGGCATGAGCTTAGATGTCGACCCAAGGGCATAAGAGCCCAGGGTAGCATGAACATCTAGTAACATGACAATAAAACCAGATGAATGTGTGTGGAGAGGACCAGCCTGCTGCATCACAAATATGTAGAGACATGAGATTAAGATGTCGACTCAAGGGCATAAGAGCCCGGAGTGGTAAGAACATCCAAACTTATAAGAATCTAATGAATGTGTGCGGAGAGGACCAACCTGCCGCATCACAAATGAACTGCAGAGGGAGACCTCTAGCCAAGGCTTTAGAGGAGGAGAGTCCTCTGGTAGAGTGTGTCCTAAAACCTAATGGCGAAGCTTGACCACGTGCCTCGTAGGCCCGGGCAGTAATGCCCCTCACCCAAGGTGACATAGTCTGCCAGGAGGTGACCACCACCTGGTCACGGCTTCAAAGGGAAGACTTGCTTCCCTGATTTCACGCCACTAGCAAATGCGGTGGACATAAGTCTGAAGGGTACAGACTGGACAAAGTCTGAGAAGTCTTAGCCACTCTGGCGTTATGTATGCATGTATCCCCCCTGGGGAGGGGGGAGACTGGGTGACTCGGGGAGAAGTAGAGGAGACATTGCGCAGTTCATAGAGGCGAAGGGGCCCTTCTGCCCTTTAAAATCTACCCAGATCTTCTCCAAGTGGAGGGAGCCCTAGCACTTAAAATGTCCTTGATAACCTCAGGAGAAAGCCCTGTGCACCTCAGTTGGTACCCAACAGGGGCCAAGCATGAAAGGTTCCACAATTCGGGCCGGGGATGAAATACAGTACCCTGTGCCTGAGAAAGAAGGTCCTTCCTGTTCGGAACCGCCGAGGCAGGCCGTCGAGGGGAGAATTTAACTCCGAGAACCATACTCTGTTCAGCCAGCGTGGCGTTATCAGAAGGAGGCAAGACCCTTGCTGGCGAACCTTGCCAAGACTCCTGGGAGCAGAAAAAACGGGGGAAAAAACACATACAGACGCATTCAGGGTCATGTATGTGCCTATAAGTCCAGACCCAAGGGGGCTGGGTGACTTAGGGAGAAGTAGAGGAGACATTGCGCTATCATAGAGGCGAAGAGGTCCTCTTCTGCCCTGTGAAATCTCACCCAGATTTGTTCTCTACCTCAGAGTAAATCTGCTCCCACACACATGGGCATCCAGGGACGAAACTGTCCTGAGTGACAGGAGCTGCCCTGGGCCCCAAGGAGGATCCAACGTGCCAGAAATTCAGCTGACAATGAACGTGGATTTACGTAAGAGGCTACCGCTGTATTGCCCACCCGCACCAAGACATGTCAGCCTCAGGAGGAAGTATTTCAGGGCCAGAAATACGGCCATCAGCTCGAGACAGTTACTGTGACAACCGAACTGACGACCCTCCTATCCCTTTAAGCCATACGACCATTTAAGGACGCTACCCAGCCCGTCAGGGAGGCATCTGTCGTTAGCATCCTGCGACGACAGGACGCACCTAGAGTGGGACCCAAGGTAAGAACCTGGGTCTGAACCACATAGAAAGGGAACGAAGCATGTGGCGTGTAACCCTTATTTGCCATAGGGGACCGGCCCTCGGATAAAACCCCCTGGCTTCTAGTCACAGCTGAAGTGGTCTCATGTACAGAAGGTCCGAAGGGATCACCGCGGACACCAACGCCATGAGACCTAGTATTCAATGATACTGATGAGCAGTGCAACCTCGACCTAGCCTGACCTTGCTCAGGGTGTTCTGAATGGAAACGATTACTGTGGGAGACAACTGTGCCTGCATCTTAACCGAATTTTATATAATATGCATCAAGACGATATCCCTGTGCTGAACTGCCAGTTCTTGGAACTGCGCTAGGATCAGCCAGTCGTCTATATAATTCAGAATGCGGATGCCATGGAGTCGCAGAGGAGCCAGTGCTGCATCCATGCCTTTCCTGAATGTGCGGGTTAATAGGGCTAGGCCAAATGGAAGAACACGATACAGTAAGGCTTCGCCCCTGAAAGCGAACCTCAGGAACTTCCTGTGCTGTGGCTCTATATGAATATATGCATCCATGAGATTGATGGTGACCAGCCAAATGTGATGTTGGGCTTGTGACACGATAGTCTTGATAGTCAGCATCTAGGACTTGAACACCCTGACCGAGCGGTTCAAGCCTCGAAGATCTAGAATCGGACGCAAACCCCCCACCCTCTTGGGAACCAGGAAGTATCTGCTGTAATAGCCTGACTCTTTCTCTGGAAGGGGAACATGTTCTATGGCCCCTTTGACCAAGAGATTTTGCAGTTCTTTCCACAGTTGACATGCCTTTCCTTACCACGCCGTTGAAACGTGGAGGACTGTAGCCTCTTTCTACTGTTTCTAGAACCCACATAGAAATACCTGGTAGAAGTTTCCACGCTACCAGGTTCTCTAAGATGGGTATTCATTCTGACACATCTTGTTGAGGGGATGTCGAGTGTTCTGCGTCCTGGATCAAGGCAGGAAGCAACGGTACACCCAACTCTTTGTTGGAAGCCTCTATCACCCGAAACACCAAAGGCGGCGGGAGTGAAGAGGTTTCGTGAGGGTATCGGGAGGGCCGAAGTGGATGATACACGCGCCCCGTCCCGAGGGGAACTACCCCACAAAGCTGGGTACAAGACTGTCAGGGTTTCATTCTCTTAGAAATCACGCCCCTGAGGTCTTGCATTGGGGGCTGCTGAGGGTGATGAACTGGACCCCAGTCTTTACGAGGGGGAGCACGATTCGCCACGTTTTGTTTTAGAGCCTCCCATCTAGAAGGACCGGGGCGGGGCTGGGTGGCCGATGGCCCCTCCCCCTGAGTGAGGTGCCCACACTCAGGTCCTTCAACAGATTTAGCCTAGTGCGCTTGTAACACTGCCATAGTGTGCAGGGCAACACCACCCTGACCTTCTGCCTGATAAGCTTTCCCCACAAGCGTGGAGGTGGTCCTGCACAGCTTTGTGGGGAGAGTAGGTCTTTTTAGCGATGATGCCGAGCCAGGCGAGAGAAAACCCACAGGTATCTCTTCTACCAGCGGCATCACAAAATACCCCCGAGCTTCAGCACCCATGATAGTTGAATACACCAAGAGATTCGAGATCATGGGAAGGACCAGCTGGGTCTGGGGAGAGAGCGAGAGTGAGGGAAAGGGACAAACCCGTCTCTCGCTCCTCATCCAGATCCATGTGAGAGCCCCACAAACGAAATGTGGGTGCTGACTCCCGGAAGTAAGCGAGGCGAGCGCGAAGCATTTTGCCCGGAAGCAGATCGCAATGCTCGCATTTGTCTCTTAATTCCACAGCCGCTTTATTATTATGTGCGGGATTTCCAGAGGTTCAGTGTCCTCATGAACAGAAGAGGCGCCGAGGCGCACTTCAGGCTTACGAGGATCAGCTGGATTTGGGGAGAGAGCGAGCGAAAGGGATGAACCCGTCTCTCGCTCCTCAGCCAGATCCATATGAGAGCCCCACAAATGAAGTGTGGGTGCTGACTCCCGGAATTAAGCAAGGCGAGCGCGAGCATTTCGACTGTAAACAGATCGCAAGGCTCGCACCTGCCCCTCCCCAAAGCAAGAGCAGCATGCTCTTCCCCAAACACAGAAAACAAAAACTGGTCTGTGTTCGTTTCAGCCATAGAGCGTAAACATGGGAACACACACTGCTTGTTTTGTTTATCAATCATTCTTTTTTTTATTACTGATTTTACTATATTTTTTTATCAAATAAATACAGCCTTGGTGAGATTACGAGACTTCTTTCAAAAACATATAAAAATCTTTTTTAAGCACATAAACACAGCTACAGCAAACAGATTATGGTGCCTATATTTACGACAATGTTAATATTACTACTGTCATTCACATTCACAGTAACAAGTTAAAACACATACCTTGGAGTTTATGTTACATTCCACACATCCTGTGATCTGCTGTGTCCTTTACAAGTTGAAAACGAACAGTGGATAGGTAACATTTAAGTGAATGCATCTATTTATGTGATTTGGTTTGCCATTTGGATCCTACCTTCTTACTTCAACTGCATTGTTAGAAAAATTCATTCGCAAAAATGTAACTTTTACCGGCACAAACCAGCACAAACGAAGAACAAACCATTGAGCTTATTTTGGGTGAATTTAGAGCATGTGGGGGGGTTGGTGACATCCTCGCCACAAATGAAGCACAAACGATTGAGACTGTTTTGCGACGTTTTGCATTGGGTGGGGGGCCAACTTCACGCAGGTATATAAAATAAATAAATAAATCATGTGAAAAATTACAATTACAATTTGAAAATTATTACTTAAACTACTTCAAAGAGTTCTCATCAAGAATCCTCCATGTGCAGCTGTCAGTTTTCCAGATACTCAGGTGACATTTCACCCCATGTTTTCTGTAGCACTTGCCATAGATGTGGCTGTCTTGTTGGGTAATTCTCTTACAGTCTAGCTGATAGCTCAATGGGATTAAGATCCATAACATTCTTTTCCCCATTATCTGTTGTCCAAAGTCTGGTTTCTTTGCCCACTCTAACATTTCCTTTTTTTTCTGTTTCAAAAGTAGCTTTTTCTTTGCAATTCTTCCCATAAGGCCTTCACCCCTGAGTCTTCTCTTTACTGTTGTACATGAAACTGGTGCTGAGTGTGTAGAATTCAATGAAGCTGTCAGCTGAGGACATGTAATGTTGGATATACTGTACTTATTATCTTGTTTATTTGTACATCTGGGCCTTGCACATCTCTTTCTGTCCTTGTACATCTCTTTCTGTCCTTGTTAGAGAACAGAACATCAAGACTTTAGTGTACACCTTTGTATGAAATCTTTTGTTTTATTTTGGCAATGTCAAGCATTGTATAGCCTTCATTCCTCAAAACAATGATTGACTGACGAGTTTCTTTTTTTTGTGCCATTTTTAACCTAATAATGATAATAAGACATGGCAGTCTATTTCATACTATGGCAACTCAATAACAAACACAAATACAATGTTAAGCTCCATTTAACAAACCAAATATCTTTCAGTAGTTATGTATCGCACCAAACTGTAGAGGACACAAATAGAATCTTCATCTGCTGGGTTTCCCCAGACAAGAACTCGTCACCCTCTTCAGAAATCCTCTGACAAATTACATTGCCTTGTGCAATGTAATAGACAGTGAGGTCAGGAATACTAAAGCCCATTAGCTAAATCCTGATATATCCATGGAATGTGCTTGACCATTCCACGGTAAGCTCCCTCAGACAAGGTCAGGAAGTTCTGTATCACGGCAAATCATGAATCCTGGAGGGGGAGGGTTTAGCTAAGTCTTTCAGAAGGCTTTCCGATTTCCCTCTCTGTTGCCATGTATTTGTCATATGTTCTTTAGTTCCTGGAAGAGTTCAACAGTTATCTAATTAAAGAGTTAACTCTCCTTTTAGTTGCCAAGTCTTTAGGGCTTTAGGCTCTGTGCCGTCATCCACTGTCAATCCCGGCTTGACATTGCAAACTGCCTGCTACTGCTGAACCATTGAATGCGAGAAAGCATCTCCAAGTTTCACTTGGAAAGAAGTCCTGTGAGGAGTTATGGGTGCCCACGGATCCAGCCTAGATGAAGTCTTGGCTGAGGATATGCACCATTGGTACAATAAGTTCATGAGGGAATCTCCATCTGGACTAATTACGCTCTTTGAACTCAAGACCATGTTACAGATGCAGGGAATGTCTGAGGAGGCCAGTGGTTATGTGGACCAGGTCTTCTTCACCTTTGACATGGATGGGGTAAGATTGCTTTTTCATTAACATCAAGTCATTGTATGGATGGTTATCATATTGTACAATTTTGTCATTAGATCTTATACCCTTACAGTATGTTGCTCAATACGTAAAGAACTTTCTTTAGAAGAACATAAAAGGAGAAATTTTGGACAATAGTACTAGTCTGTCTTTTTTAAGCAATTACAATGAAAAGGGACTGAGGCTTAAGGCTGATTTATATTTCTGCATCGAACCTACAGTGGCCGATGCGGTGGTTTGCATTTATAGTTCTCCATTGGTGTGTCTGCATCATTCTGTAAGAGAGTAATATTAAGGAAATGCCTTTATTTCTGAAATAAATAAACATTTCATAAATTTCATAAGTTATGTCATTTGTAAAATTCTAAAACATTTATAACATTATTTTTGCATTAAAAACGAGTTCAATGTATGTTGTATTTAGGTACATATTAATTATTACATATGTTGCCAGCCATGCAGCATGACAAAAAATCTGACATAGAATGAATGCTTGATCTTGAGTCCCTAGAATAATAATACATAAATATTTTAGCATTCATTGATGCTCCTTGCTGAAAAACAGAAAAACAAAACATCATATTAATAACTCGGTTGTTCATAAAATTGGTGTCATTTTAAACTTTACATCAGATAACAATATAAAACTTTACAATGCATATAGTTACCAACTTTTAAAATGTGCTTATTAATTTACTGACAAATTAGAAGTGTTCCGTTTACATTGTTACTTATAAAATGTGTACAATATATATGTCAAATTATTTACTGTACATCAAACTGTCAAACATACAATCAAAACATCAAATATTGTGTCACTCACATACCTAATATATATTGAGCCCTGGGAAAAAGCACAGAGTTTATAAGTTGCCAACAGATTTGTCTTTTTGTTGGGTTTTTGCTTGCAACTTCATGAAACACAAACATAATGTAAATACAGCAGACATTCCCAAAAACAAAACAAGTCCAACTACAGTGTGATACTGTCTCTCTCTCTCTCTACACAGTATATATATATATATATATATATATATATATATATATATATATAGTTTATAATGGATTATTTTCTTTTCAGGGTGGCTACATAGATTTTGTATTATTATATATATTCTTTAATATATTTAATGCATAATTTATATATATATTTTTTTCCTCTTCAGGATGGCTATATAGATTTTGTGGAATACATTGCAGCTGTAAGTCTTCTACTCAAAGGAGAAATAAACCAGAAACTGAAGTGGTACTTCAAACTCTTTGATCAGGATGGAAATGGCAAGATTGACAGAGATGAAATGGAGACAATATTCAAGGTAAAATATATATTTGGCCTCTAATTAGTGATTTGTTTGCCCTGTAAAATTACTAGTCCTAAGAGACTAAAGTCCTATAACATGTAAATAACCTGCTGTAGTAAAGATTAGTCTTAGGACAATCATTTGTATTTAATCCTAACCTAAATCTATGATGGCCTTTTGCTGACCTGCCTCATTACTAAAAATACAGTTTACATCTTATTGCACCTGTCCATGGAAGTTATGGAAGTATTCAGGTAGTTTATATATATTGCTTTAAAGTAAATACAATTCCTGATAATGCAAATAAGCCTAATTAAATTGAATTAGCTCAATAATATAAATTAAAAGCATACTGTAGGATAAATAAAGGAATTTGAAAGGAAAGGGAGGATTTGAAAGAATGACAATGTTACATTTTTGGCTGCCTTACCATAAATACAATGCATGCTTCTCTTTGATGGAAAAACAGTGCACCTTATAGCAATAATAATTTTAATAATTGTGTAATTGGTCACTAACATCACCAAACAGTTACATTGCTTTCAAACTTACTTTCCCAAATACTCCTTCCTTCCTTGAATAAGTCTAACAAACAGATGGTTCTACCTCAAGCTCAAGCCTTTGGTTGAGTCAATAATTATGTGTCGGGGCTGGCCGGGACACTCAAACAAACCGCAATGTTTTGAAGGTTCTATATGATAACATTGGTTAATATATTATGTATCATGAACAATTTTTTTACAGCATTTAGTAGCACTGGTTAATCTTAATTTATAAATATATACTTTTGTTTATTATGAGTATAGTATGAGTGGAGTTCATAATGTACAAATGTGTTAAAATGTTAATGTTAAAAATGTTATTGGAAAATGTAAAAATGTTCTTTGTAATGTTATTGGTATATGTAGAAATTATCATTAACCATTTAATAAATACTGTAAAAGTATTGTTTGTTGTTAACTATTGCATTATAATATTGCATATACAACCTTACTGTAAAGTGTTACCATTTAATTTTTTTATATGATTTTTAAAGATCTCAGTCACAATCTACTGCAGTTAAAAGTTTTGAAAAAAAGGGGGAGGGAAATTAGACTGGGACTGAAGTAAAGTGATGTAAAACAGCAGAAAGTACAATATTATTAATGATGTATTCATTGTGCAGGCCATTCAGGACATTACCCGCAGTTATGACATCCCTCCAGATGATATTGTGTCTCTGATCTATGAGAGGATTGATGTTAACAATGAAGGTGAGCCCTGCCATGTCTGAACCAAAAATAGCTATTTTTAAATTTTGGACAAGAAGCAGATTATAAAACCTACAGATTTACTAGCAAGCTACTGTAGCTTCTTATTATTTTTTTGTTGTTAATTACTGTCTTTTTTGTGGAATGGGGTGGGGGAAGTCTCATATCTGTTCTCGCTTAGGGCACCTTGTGAGTCACTGGCTACTTGCCAAATAAATCAATAAAAGGACCCGAAATTTTGATTTTAATTAAAAAATATTTTATTATATGAGAAGAAAGAAACTACTGTTTATTGTGTACTGTATTTTTCAAAATGTAAGTAAAAAATTGTTTTAAAGGTCCATCGATTTATGGTCTAAACAACTTATTTACATTATTTTGATACTTGGGGCTGTGGTGGGTCAGAGCAGGCTTAATTTAGTCTGGCTTTTGCATCTTTACACAGAACTTTGAGCTGGTTAAGAGCAGGCTTAACTCTACTGTGTAAAGACATCTTTAAACATGGTGATTTTTTTTTTTCTTTAACAATTTTTTTTCATGCGTGACACACCTGTTCTACCCACTCCGTACGGGACTTGAACCGGCATGGGAGGCAGGTACGCAAACAAGGTGACTATAGGCTACAGCCTCTAACGTCAGTCGCTAGTGCACCTCTTGAGGTCAGGAGAGTGAGATTTATAGACATTGCACAGCTATCTATCAGCTGGCTCCCGTTATACTCACCCTCCTAAACCTCACTCCCATCCGGGTCACGCACCATTGTGACAATCCTGTTCTACCCGCTCCATACGAGACTTGAGTGAGGTTATACAGATTGGACAGCTATCTATCAGTTGGCTCTCATTACACAAGACTAAAGTTTACCATATTTGTGGAATGTGCCATGCTGCAGTTTATCCATTAGAATGAAGTACTCCAGAGAGGAATGAAATAAAATCACATAATATTGGATTGCATGACAGTAATATAATGTAAAGGCAAGTGCATTCATCTCAATATATTTTATTTTGTTTGGCAGGTGAGTTGACCCTGGAGGAGTTCATCACAGGGGCTAAAGAACATCCTGATATCATGGAGATGCTCACCAAAATGATGGACCTTACCCATGTCTTGGAGATCATAGTTAATGGACAGAAAAAGAAGGAATGACTGGTCATGCATATCATGCATTGGACAATGAAGGGACCCCCTCCCTCTCTTTGGCTTAAAAACAAAGCATAAAACGGACTTGCTTAATAAAGTGTAAATCTTGCCAGCAGCATTTCAAAGGTGGACACAAGCGATGATAATCATCTCTGATTGTCTTTCAAACACATTCTTTCCATCTCTGTGCCTCCTGATGTTCAGTGAGGGGAGCTCTCTGTCTGACCCTTCGGCATTCAAATTACGTTCCTGTTCTGAAAATATATTTCTTGCAGGCAGAAATGACACAAGAGGAGAATAACTTTGATTAGTGTGTCATTTATTTGCAGGGGTGTGATGTGCATGTAAATGCCCCAAGTGTTTGGTCATGAAAACCACACACTCTCAAAGTATGAATGTCATTGATATTCATATATGACATTGTTTTAAGGACATTAAAGAAAGGTTGCATAAGCACACTTTTGAATAAAAATATTTACCAAAAAGAAGGTTATACGTTTTATAAATTATAAAAAAATAGATGTACTATTCAAAATTAAAATAAAAAGCATCTAGACACTTCTGTGTTGCCAAACATCGATCATGTCCATAGTTAATGTGATGAACTACATCTGTGGTTACAGAATTTATATATCCACAAAAAAAAATCTTTAGATTAAAATGAATTGCAAAAATTGCTAGGATAAGTGAAGTTACTTCTGAGAAAAGGCCTAGCATAATTTGTTTACAGATAACACTTTATATTGAACTTGCATTTAAGTGTGGCTTCAGTGTCCAAATACTTTTGGGGTTGACAATATATGAAGGGGCCAGAGTTCTATATACATTTGTACAGTTTTTTTCTATTGTTATCTGTAATATATACTTTGACTTTCCACATATTGTGCTTAATCATAGACAGTTCTGCAAATATAACTGGTAAACGTTGCCTTATTATATCAATAAATGTAATATGCACTACACATCTGCACTCTTGTTTCCTTATTTTATTAGGGGTGCTTCTTATTAACCTACTTTTGTTCATACTGAGGTTTAGGGAGTTAAACAAACTTGTAATGTTTGCCATATGCCAAAACGGCATTTTACGAATACTCTGTTTCATTTTAATTTACATTGTTAAGGGAGCAATGACTGTGATAGCGAACAGTTTAAGAATCACAAGAATGGGAATGAAATCATGTCACTCTCCGGCGTTCAACAAATAAACGTTCAATATATTTATCGTCCGATCGGGATCAAACTGGTGCCAAAGGTTTCTATGGAGTCTCATTATCAAAAAAGTTTGAACTTTCGACTCGAGATGGCTACGGTATGCGAAAACACTGGAAGTGGCCAATTTTACATAAATGGCTATAACTATTGAAGGAAAAGAGATATCTTCACCAAACTTGGCGAAAAAAGGTGAGCACATGCAACATATAATTCTAAAGAAGAATACAAACTTTTATGGAGATTGGACAATAGGTGGCGCTATAACTGTTAAAAAGCTTTAAAAAACATATATTTCCACAGAAAATTACCTGTATTTTCTGTAAAATGTCTTTTCATTCTATGATCTAGGTGGTTACATGCTTGCTAAATAAAACTAATACCTTTTTACGCATGTGTGTAAAGGCCTTAAACTGCTTGAACCCTGTTAATTGCTGCTAGCAGCTATATTTAGGGGTCAAGCCCCAAAGGGGATAAAGACCCCTATTATTTCTGTTAGTTTTCTTATTATTAGGGGTCAAGCTCCGAAGGGGCGAAATACCCCTATTGTTTCTGTTAGTTTTCTTATTATTAGGGGTCACGCCCCAAAGGGGCGAAAGACCCCTATTGTTTCTGTTAGTTTTCTTATTATTAGGGGTTCAAGCACGAGGGGCTGAAACCCTACTGTAATTGTAAGGATTTTTATTATTATTATTATAATTTGTATTATTCTGCCCTAAAACTAATTGTACAGACCAAACCGTAAGTCATAGAGAGCTGAAACTTTGAGGGAAGGTAGTCCCCCAGAGTACTACAGCGTATCAAAGTTTTGGCCCAATCAACCTCAAGGTGGCTCTATAGTATATCTACGATATCATTTCCGTCATGAAAATGTTCACGCTAATTAGCATAATTTGAAAAAACATACTTTTTAAAACTCCTCCTAGGCCGTATGTCCGATTCGCACGAAATTGGGTTGTGTCTACTATGAACTTTGATAAAAATGTATCAAAGGAATTTTGATTCATCGAATCGTTGCGAAAATATAAGCCAACAAATTGGTCAGGCATAGTCCATTTTGCAGGTATTACCAATATCTACCAAACGGAAAGGCCAAAAGTTACGAAACTTGATACTCATAGACAACAGGACATTCTGAGGGTGCACGCAAATTCGTGAAACATTTTGCCTATAGGGGTGCTACAACAAAAAAACACTAATAACTCTGCAACCAATCAAGTAAATGCTCCAGATGGAGCCACAGGATAATAAATCATTTTAGTCTATAGCTTTAATGAGTACATGAATGCATATAAAATTATTTAAAGAAAGTTTTTATACTGACAATGTCTTTTGAAATTTTAGGGGTCCAAGCACTGAAAGTGCAGGAACCCTGTTGTATTTGTTCTTATTTTCTTGTTGTTATTTGTATTTTTATGAGAAAAAATGTTTCTGCCCTAAAAAAAGTCTGGGCGTCAGAGACATTAAGTTGTAGAGATTCCAAACTTGGCAGGATAGTTCCAAATCCCCCCACTACTCAGGCGATCAGACACATCCTTCAGAGACTAGTTGGCACTATTGCGAACAAAACAAACAAAGATCAAATTTTGGGCCATAAATCTTGAACCATAAGGGCTGGAAACAAATTTGTTGTTTCCTCTTATTCGTTGCGTCATGACGCAGAATTTTACCCCCTGCCATCAAGGTCTATGAGCACTATCACATATCTTTAAAAACATGGCTGCCATCGGCCAATAAGCTTTAATGTAGGGTAAAATTAGGTCAATCAGAACTAAACTTGGTAAGCCTATTTATCTCTTGGCCCAAGAGGTTTGTGCAAAATTGGAAAGAAACTGGCCACCGGGAGGTGCTATGGTGTTTTACATGCATGTTAATTGTTGTATATATGTATTATGTTGTATATTGTAAAGAATCTGTTTATTCATTCCATAATGTAGATCTCCTCATTCTGAACAATTTTTGCCACAAGTACCATTGGCTTGAAATAAAACAATCATTCAATACTAGAGATTATTAAAAAAAAACTACATTCTGAAACTAGTTGTAGGCCGTTAGCCCAATCGGAACCAGACCATTGAAGAAAGATTCAGCAGAGTCCCAATGTAAAAAGTTATCAAAGGAATTTTTTCTTTTCATCATCAAACGGTATGCCAAAATGTAGTGGGTGTGGCCATATTTATTACAATGGTTATAACTTTTGAACAGATTGAGATATTATCACCAAAATATATATATATGTATGGGGTCATTCTGAGGATATACACAAAAAGTGGAAACCTCTGCTTCTTGTTGGCCTACTAATGAAAAAATATTTCTAACTACTAATTGGCCTGTTTATTTTGAGTGAAAAATTCAAACTTAACTAAATGTAAAACGCAGTGACAAGATAACATTCTGAGAAAACATGCCAAATGTATACACGCTATGGTATGCATCCCCCTATCCCCTTGCAAAATAAGAACAAAAAAGTAGGCTATATATTGGAAAAATAGAGAGCCAAGGGTTTTAGACATACAATTTTTCATCATACAATAAATACAATGTCTTATCTCCTGCCCTCAAATCAAAATTAAAATTTTTATGTTTAACTTGTCAGGACCAACTTGTTTGATGGCCTGTTTGTGTGAATTTGCAATAGAAACAACACACAAGTTTATCAATTGTGGTCACCATGTTTGCAATCTGTAAGACTGCTGGTGCACACTAAAGTTACATTTGGTACCTTTGCATGTCAATGTGTTCTCGTTGCGCTAACATTTTTGAAAAAGATTTCCATTGGGAAAATGATTGGTGCTGTGATGTTGGAAAGGGCTGCAGTTTCTCTGACCCACATGCTCATATCTTGATCATACCAACTGTAACAGAGAGGCTAATCCTAGTTTACTGTACTGTTTCTAACATGTTGTCTGCATTCATTTGACTCGTTTCTCTAGTTAGTATTGTTGCAGTGTTGTATAGTTGCTTTATTATTTGTACTATTGTTATTATATGAGTAAAATAATTTCAACAATCAACATTTCATTATGTTCTCCTTAATCTGATTTATGTTGCCTTTTTATTTTTAAATAATTTCTATCATTTGCAGTATTGTGAGATAACATTTAGAAAGGAGCTTAATGCAGTAATTTTATGTATATGTATGCTATATGTAAATTTCTTTCCTTATAAAATTGCTTATGATGATAAATTCTCAATTGCTGATGCTTACATTCAAACTATGGTGCCTACATTTTTTAATGGAGTATCTTAGTACATTTTCATAAAGAATTATATCACCCCAATCAAGCCTCTGATTTCACAAACACACTGTTTGTCAAACAAACATGTATGGTTTTATTCGATTTCATAAACTTCATGTGTCTTAAACTATGTATTTGTTGTATTATGCACACCAGTAAGCAGTTTCATATAAGTTATTAATGTACAAAAACACAAAAGCTGTGTACACAGTTGAACAAATAATATATGTATTACAGTGTTTAATTGTTAGTAGTTTATGTTCTATGAAATTGTTGCACATTACAGTTTAAAAACAACAATCCACAGTTTTATAAGTTAGAGAGCCACATATATCTATTATAGAAATATGTATTTGTATTAGGGCTGTCGATTTAACGTGTTAATTCAGTGCGATTAATTTGACAAAAATGAATGCGTTAAAAAAATTAACGCAATTAATCGCATCATAATAAGGAAGATTCCTGAGAAATGCAATCTTGTAGTACCACCTGTTTACTCCAAAGGGCAGTAAGTGAAATTTCAGCTGTATGAGCAATGCACAGTTTATACAGTGAAGAAAACACTTAAGTAATAATAATAATAATAATAAGTTTATTTTATATAGCGCCTTTCTCAAACCCAAGGTCGCTTTACATAGTGAGAAGACAAGGAAACACAACAACAAGCAACCAAAACAATACAACAAAGACAGGTTATCTGTATAAAGCTATGAGTTTGGAATGGAGAAATGATCATTGAACAAAAAGGTCTTGAGATGTGCTTTAAAGAGTGATAAAGAAGTACAGACACGAGAAGGTCGTTAACTATGCGTAGAAGGGCAGTCTCAGTACTGTGACATGAACGGAAGCCAGATTGAAAAGGCTCATACAGGTCATGGTGATTAAGAAAGGTGTGTATTTGTGAGGCCACCACTCTTTCCAGTACCTTGGCCAGGAAGGGGAGGTTGGAGATAGGGCGGTAGTAGTTTAGTAGTGATGTGGGGTCGCAGTCTGGTTTTTTGAGAATGGGTGTGACTGCAGCAGTCTTGAGTGCAGCAGGCACAACACCAGAGTTGAGGCAGGTGTTTACAATCAGAGTGATGGGTTCAGATAAGGATGTGATGGATGCTTTAAGTAGAGGGGTGGGGGCAGGGTCGAGCTGACACGATGAGGAGTTAGAGTTATTTATGATGTCAGTGATAGTCTATAGGGAGTCTATAGCGGTGAAATGGGAAAGCTGAGGGCCAAGAGAGGGAGGAGAAGAAGAAAGAGAGATAGCATTTGGGTTGAAGCAGTGGTAAATTTGGCTAATTTTATCATCAAAAAAGTGTAAGAAGGCCTGGCACTGCTCAGGGGTCTTAGAACAGGCAGTGACAGGGGGTTTAAGAAGTTTGTCCATGG
Source organism: Moxostoma hubbsi (assembly GCA_032164185.1). Lineage (NCBI taxonomy): Eukaryota > Metazoa > Chordata > Actinopteri > Cypriniformes > Catostomidae > Moxostoma > Moxostoma hubbsi. The sequence goes on from JAVLUX010000030.1 coordinate 6,817,501, forward strand.
TGCTGAACAGGGTTTTAGGCCTGGACATTGAGGAGGTTATGAGTGATGAGAAATAGTTTGAGCGGGCAGCATTGAGGGCATCCCTATATGTCTGAGTATGTTCGGTGTAGAGCATGGAGTGAATTGTAAGGCCTGTTTTCTTATATAGCCGTTCGAGACGGCGGCCAGCGGCCTTTAGTTGCCTGAGCTCAGGGGTGAACCAGGGGCATGTACGGTTTACTGGTACAAGCATAGTCCTAACCGGGGCTAAGCTATCAAGCAGGCTGATCAGGGTGCCATTATACGTAGCAACCAAGTCATCCGCGGACGAGAGCTCATCAAGGTCAGACAGTGGCGAGGCCTGTATAGAGGCAGCAAACATGCTGTGGTCAATTGACCTGATGTTACGACATGTAATAGCTGTTTTCTCTAAGGAGGGAGGAGGAGTGATCATATGAAGGCGGCATTCAATGAGCTTATGGTCAGAGACACCAGAGATGGCACCAGAGACAGAGATGTCATTCAGACCAAAAGAGCAGAGCAGATCCAAAGTGTGGCCATGAGTGTGAGTAGGAAAGTCAACATGCTGTGTCAAACTAAAACAGTTCAATACAGAGTTAAACTCCGAGGTGTAAGAACAATTTGAATGTTAAAATCCCCTAACATAATCATAGCAGAACAAAGAGATGAAATAACAGTGAGAAGTTCATTCAATTCAGACAGAAATTTTACAGATGGTTTAGGTGGGTGGTAGATCAGCAATAGTGTAAGGGGTGGGGTAGAAACAACCTTCACAGCAATATATTCAAAGGATGTCACTTCAAATGGCCTAAATTCTTTAACAGTCAGATCTGAGCGGTGCACTACAGCCAACCCACCCCCTCTCCCTACAGATCTGGGTTTGGATAAGTAGCAGTAGCCAGGGGGGGTCAGCATGTTTAAATTAATGCAGTCACTGGGTTGTTGCCAGGTCTCTGAGAGACAAAACAAGTCACATTTTTTGTCCACGATGATATCGTAAATTAGGGCCGTTTTGTTTGTGATTGAGCACGCATTTAGGTGGCCAATGTTAAAGTTCTGACATGATGACGAGGCAGGAGGAGGCAGCCTAGGAGGGCGACTCAGGTTGTCAAAGTTAATTCCCCTGTTCTTTGGCTGGTATCGTCGACAACGATCGGGCGTGTAAACAGTTGGGATTTGAGCATCATGTCCATAGATAAGAGTCGGTTGTTTTTTGGAGCGATGAACATAACGCGGACGACAAATAATTCCGAGCGAGCAACAGAGTTTATACAGTGTCGGATCCAGGGGGGGGGGGGGGGGCGTGGCAGTGATAAAGTTTGAGAGCAGCAGGAGTGTAAACTGGCAGCATTGCCAGGTTACAAAAAAACACACACAGGCACAGCATAAGGCGAGCTGAGAGAACATTAATCTAGCTGCCAGCGGGAGACATGACATCAACACAGTAGAGTTACCAGAAGCGACACAGCAACACCACGCTAATACTACATGTTAGCCAACCAGGCTCACAACACAACCCAGACCGCAATGTAATCAGCGCAGTTTAGTACGCAAACCACTGAACAGACTGAGGACAACAGCGAGGCAAGCGGGTAGAAACACACTCACCACTGTAGCAGTCACTGTGAAGGGAGAGAGGAAGAGAGCTCATGCAGGGGAAGATCAGGCGTGCCGGGCAGTGGCAAACAGAACTGAAGGAGCAAGTTTGTAGCAAAGTTTGTAGCAGATTTTAGCAAAGTTTGTAGCATTAATCCACGGATTGAGACAACAGCAGCAAAGCAACAATGCTCCAGCGACAGGAAGGTTTCGGCAGACATGAGGAGGAAATGCGGTAATCCACTAGATTTCAGGGGAAATCAGATTTCAGGGGAAAAGACACAGAGAAGTTATCCAGCGATAGCAAGGAAGGAGACACACCGGTGAGCAGCGGCAGACACACACGCTGTCCATGAACAGAGACATGGACTCGTAGGAAGTAGGAACAACAACGCAAACATGCGTTACATTCTTGCGTTCAAAACTCTTGAAGGAGCGCAAATGCGAACTAAGGGATCTCAAGATGTGTTAAAGATTGAGAATTAAACTATATTTAATTTGAAACAGTGAACTAAACATTTTATGTTTATGATGCAACGCACCCGAGAGGCTACACAAGCAGGTCTGACACAGGTGTAGATTGACGGGCTCTTAAACAAGCCCTCATAATAAATCTCCAACTGATTGACAAATTCACTTTGAAATGGATTGCTGTGAACTGTATGCCAATGATTGACTTATCAATAATATGGTAGTAAACAATACATTGTATTCTAAAGCAGCTTTTTGTATTGTCTCATCAACGATTAACTCTTCTGCTACAAGAATGTAATGCATTTTAATTATCTGAATATTTGTTATTATATCTATATATATCTATATCTATATATCTATATATATATATATATATATATATATATATTGTTTTTATATTTAAAGATAACTATGTATTGATATAAATATGTATAATCTTTATATATTGAATTATTGTTATATGAGGGGCTTTCTCAGCAAATATTTGTATATGCAATTAATCGTGATTAATTAATCGGGACACCATGTAATTAATTAGATTAAAAAATGTTAATCGATTGACAGACCTAATTTGTATATAATATTAATAGTTCTTAAAAAAGTGCTTATATTAAACTTATACATAATAGTTCCCTTTACAAAAAGCTTCACTATGATGCTGCGCTGCTAAGCGCTATGGGGAACGACCCAGTCGTGAACGAGCTGTGAATATGTGTGTAACACGTCAATGAACTGACCGGAATTTATAGCCTCGGCTGATGTAGTCATTAGACGCACCTGTGGCCAGGCTATAAATGGATACGTCACCAGGTGTCGTCAGATCCTCTTTTTTCAGAGCGATTCTGTGTGTGTGTGTTACACAAACCCTGTCAAAACTTTCTTTCATCTGTTAGGATTTAGAATTTGTGAAACAGTGTGAAGTGACCCTTTTCTCCTTTCTCTTCTGTCTAGAATATATATATATATATATATATATATATATATATATATATTAAAAGAAAGAGAGAATGACTTTGTTTGGGGGAAGAGCACGCTGCTCTCGCGTTGCAGCAGTGGGGGTGCGAGCAGTGTGATTTGCTTTCAGGCAAAGTGCTTCGTGCTCACCTCGCTTGCTTCCGGGAGTCAGCACTCTCACTTAATTTGTGGGGCTCTCATATTGATCTGGCTGAGAAGCGAGAGACGGGTTCGTCCCTTTCACTCGCTCTCTCCCCAGACTCAGCTGATCCTCGTAAGCCTGAAGCGCGCCTCGGCGCCTCTTCGGTTCACGAGGACACTGAATCTCTGTAAATCCCGCGATAAAAAAGCGGCTGCGGAATTAAGAGACAAATGCGAGCATTGCGATCTGCTTTCGGGCAAAATGTTTCGCGCTCGCCTCCCTTACTTCCGGGAGTCGCCACATTTCATTCAGGGCTCTCTCCCCAGACCCATCTGGTCCTTCCCGTGATCTCGGCTAGACTGGCCACGCGAACAAGAGACCCTTCCCCAAACGCTCCAAACTATAAGACAAATTTCTGTCTGGTGGCCAAAATAATGAAATAAATAAAAGAGGGAATGGAACTCTATATCAGTCCCTTCCTTTCTTTTATGTTCCTTATGAAAAAAAAAAAAAAAAGTATACTTCCCTTATCTTCGTGCCCTCGACGTTGGTGTATTCAACTATCGTGGGTGCTGAAGCTCGGGGGTATTCGGTGATGCCGCCGGTAGAAGAGACACCTGCGGGTTTTCTCTCGCCTGGCTTGGCATCATCGCTAAAGAGACCTACTCTCCCCACAAAGCTGTGCAGGACCACCTCCATGCTTGTGGGGAAAGCTTATCAGACAGCAGGTCAGGCTGGTGTTGCTCTGCACACTATGGCAGTGTTACAAGCGCACTAGGCTTTTGTTGAAGGACCTGAGTGTGGGCACCTCACTCAGGGGGAGGGGCCATCGGCCACCCAGCCCCGCCCCGGTCCTTCCAGACGGGAGGCTCTAAAACAAAACGTGGCGAATCGTGCGCCCCCTCGTAAAGACTGGGGTCCAGTTCGTCACCCTCAGCAGCCCCCAATGCAAGACCTCAGGGGTGTGATTTCTAAGAGAAAGAAACCCTGACATTCTTGTACCCAGCCTTGTGGGGGTAGTTCCCTTCGGGACGGGGCGCGTGTATCATCCACTTCGGCCATCCCGATACCCTTACAAAACCTCTTCACTCCCGCCGCCTTTGGTGTTTCGGGTGATAGAGGCTTCCATCAAAGAGTTGGGTGTACCGTTGCTTCCTGCCTTGATCCAGGACGCGGAACACTCGACATCCCCTCAACAGGAAGTGTCAGAAATAATACCATCTCAGAGAACCTGGCAGCGTGGAAACTTCTGCCTGGTGTTTCTATGTGGGTTTTAGAATCAGAAGAAATAGGCTACAGAATTCTATTTGCTCGCCGTCCTCCCCGTTTCGACGGCGTGGTTCCCACTACCGTGAAACCGGGACAGGCATGTCTACTGTGGAAAGAACTGCAAAATCTCTTGGTTAAAGGGGCCATAGAACATGTTCCCCTTCCAGAGAAAGAGTCGGGCTATTGCAGCAGATGCTTCCTGGTTCCCAAGAAGGGTGGGGGGTTGCGTCCGATTCTAGATCTTCGAGACTTGAGCCGCTCGGTGTTCAAGTCCTAGATGCTGACTATCAAGACGATCGTGTCACAAGCCCAAAATCACGTTTGGCTGGTCACCATCGATCTCATGGACGCATATCTTCATATAGAGCCACAGCCAGGAAGTTCCTGAGGTTCGCTTTCGGGGGCGAAGCCTTCCAGTATCGGGTTCTTCCATTTGGCCTAGCCCTATTAACCCGCACATTCAGGAAATGCATGGATGCAGCACTGGCTCCTCTGCGACTCCAGGGCATCCGCATTCTGAATTTTATAGACGACTGGCTGATCCTAGCGCAGTTCCAAGAACTGGCAGTTCAGCACAGGGATATCGTCTTGACGCATCTGGGGGTTATATGGAATTCGGTCTAGATGCAGGCACAATCGTCTCCTGCACGAACCGTGTCCATTCAGAACACCCTGAGCAAGGTTAGGCTAGGTCGAGGTTGCACTGCTTGTCAGTATCATTGAATTCTAGGTCTCATGGCGTTGGTGTCCGCGGTGATCCCTTCGGACCTTCTGCACATGAGACCGCTTCAGCTGTGGCTGGAAGCCAGGGGGTTTTATCCGAGGGCCGGTCCCCTATGGCAAATAAGGGTAACGCGCCACATGCTTCTTTCCCTTTCTATGTGGTTCAGACCCCGGTTCTTACCTTGGGTCCCACTCTAGGTGCGTCTTGTCATCACAGGCTGCTAACGACAGACGCCTCCCTGACGGGCTGGGTAGCGCCCTTGAGTGGTCGTCCGGCTTAAAGGGATAGGAGGGTCGTCAGTTCGGTTGTCACAGTAACTGTCTCGAGCTGATGGCCGTATTTCTGGCCCTGAAATACTTCCTCCTGAGGCTGCCATGTCTTGGTGCGGGTGGGCAATACAGTGGTAGCCTCTTACATAAACCATCGGGGGGATCCACGTTCACGTCAGCTGAATTTCTGGCACGTTAGATCCTCCTTGGGGTCCAGGGCAGCTCAGGACAGTTTCGTCCCTGGATGCCCGTGTGTGTGTGGGAGCAGATTTACAAATCTAGGGCAGACGAGGACCTCTTCGCCTCTATGATAGCGCAATGTCTCCTCTACTTCTCCCTAAGTCACCCAGCCCCCTTGGGTCTGGGCTTAAAGGCACTTACATGTCCCTGAATACGTCTGTATGTGTTTTTGTCCCCCGGTTTTTCTGTTCCCGGGAGTCTTGGTAAGGTTCGCCAGCAAGGGTCTTGCCTCCTTCTAATGGCGCTGCGCTGGCCGAACAGGATATGTTTCTCGAATATCTCTCCTTGACGGCTCGCCTTGGGCGATTCCGAACAGGAAGGACCTTCTCATCACTGGTCCGAATTGTGAAACCTTTCATGCTTGGCCCCTAAGGGTACCAACTGAGGTTCACAGGGCTTTCTCTTGAGGTTATCGAGAACATTTCAAGTGCTAGGGCTCCCTCCACTTGGAACTGATCTGGGTAGATTTTACAGGGCAGAAGAGGACCTCTTCGCCTCTTTTGATAGTGCAATGTCTCCTCTACTTCTCCCCGAGTCGCCCAGTTTCTGCCAGTTTGCTTCAGTTCTGGATTTTCTGTAGAAAGAAATGTCAGCGGGCACTTGCCTCGCCACTGCCAGGTTCTATGTGGCTTCCACTGCGGTTTGCCACGCCTTGGTTCTGTCTCTTTTGCCGGCCTGTTTAGAGTTTGCCCCAGAATGACCAAAAGCATTCTTTGCACCCTCACCCTAACTACCTGCCCAAGGTGCCTTTAGCGACCCTTGGCTGGTTATTTTCTAAGCCTTCTGCTCCCTGCCGTTTGTAACGCCGGAGCAGCTAAGACTTCTCAGACTTTGTCCAGTCTGTACCCTTCAGACTTATGTCCACCGCTTTTGCTAGTGGCGTAAAGTCAGGGCAGCAATTCTTCACTTGGAAGCCATGACCGGGGGGCGGTCACTTCCTGGCAGACTATGTCACTTTGGGTGAGGTACATTTTTGCCCCGGCCTACGAGGCGCGCGGTCAAGCTTCGCCAGTAGGTTTTAGGGCGCACTCTACCAGAGGGCTGTCCTCCTCTAAAGCCTTGGCTAGAGGTCTCTCTCTGCAGCAAGTTTGTGATGCGGCAGGCTGGTCCTCTCCGCACACATTCATCTGGTTTCATGGTCATGTTTCTAGATGTTCATGTTACCCCGGGCTCTTATGCCCTTGGGTCGACATCTACGCTCATGTCTAAGCAAGTTTGTGATGCGACAGGCTGGTCCTCTCCGCACACATTCTTCAGGATCTATGGTTTGGATGTTCATGCTACTCCGGGCTCTTACGCCCCTGAGTCGACATCTATGCTCATGTCTAAGCAAGTTTGTGATGCGGCAGGCTGGTCCTCTCTGCACACATTCTTCAGGATCTATGGTTTGGCTAGATGTTCCTGCTACCCCGGGCTCTTATGCCCTTGGGTCGACATCTACGCTGATGTCTAAGCAAGTTTGTGATGCGGCAGGCTGGTCCTCTCCGCACACATTCATTAGATTCTATAGTTTGGATGTTCGTGCTACTCCGGGCTCTTACGTCCTTGAGTCGACATCTCAAACTCATGCCGGAACAAGTTTGTGATGCGGCGGGCTGGTCCTCTCCACGCACATTCTACAATTTTCTTCATGGGCTGGATGCTCTGCTACCCCAGACTCTTATGTCCTTGGGTCGACATCTCAGGCTCATGCCAAATCAAGTTCGTGGTACGAACTTTTTGAGTTAGATGCTTTACCCCGGACTCTTATGTCCTTGGGTCGGCATCTCAAACTCATTTCTGACTTTGTGGGCTAGATGCTTCGCTACTCCGGACTCTTATGTCCTTGAGTCGACATCTCAAGCTCATGTCTGAACAGGTTTGTGATACGGCAGGCTAGTCCTTTCCGCACACATTCTTCGGATTTTATGGTGTTAGATGTTTTTGCTACTCCGGGCTTTATGCCCTTGAGTCGACATCTCAAGCTCATGTCTGGGACCTCTCGCGTTTTGTGAGAACACTTCACAACGGTCAGGGGTCCGGACAGCCCCAGTGCGGCGGCGTGGGCATTTCGTTCCCCATAGCGCTTAGCAGCGCAGCATCATAGTGAAGCTTTTTGTAAAGGGAACGTCTCGGGTTACATGTGTAACCCTTGTTCCCTGAAAAAAGCGGAACGAGATGCTGCGCTTCTTTGCCACACTGGGACGTCCCAGGACTGCTCTTCAAAAAGAAGTATCTGACGACACCTGGTGACGTATCCATTTATAGCCTGGCCACAGGTGCGTCTAATGACTACATCAGCCGAGGCTATAAATTCCGGTCAATGTTCATTGACGTGTTACACACATATTCACAGCTCGTTCACGACTGGGTCGTTCCCCATAGCGCTTAGCAGCGCAGCATCTCGTTCTGCTTTTTTCAGGGAACAAGGGTTACACATGTAACCCGAGACGTTTTCATTTGTATCTTGTTATATGTATCTGTTTATTTTACTTAAGATTAAAATCAGATTAATATCAATTTATTTTTATAGAGTTTTGATACTTTTTTACTGCCACTAGGCAATATCAGTTTACATTTTCAAACATTCCTTTTTTGCCATTAATTGTAATAAAGCATCAAAATGAAGTACTACAACAGACAATATGCCCAATTAGACATCTAATATCACCATCATCAACTCAGTCTGCAACTTCTGTCTACACATTGCTTACTGAAGGCTCATATGCAGTCTATAAACACCATGCACAATATCTATTCTTTCGATTTTCACTGTTGGTTCCCAAACCTGCTTGGACCCCGATGGTTGCCACTTGCGGCTATATTTATTATTATTATTTGTATTATTCTTCCGAAAACTGATCGTGCTGACCAAACCGTAAGTCGTAGAGAACTGAAACTTTGAGGGAAGGTAGTCCCTGGGAGTACTACAGCGTATCAAAGTTTCGGCCCGATCGACCTCAAGGTGGCGCTACAGTGATCATGTTTACGATTTGGCCTAGAATTCATAAACCGGTTTTCTCAAGTGTCTTACATCGTTGGATTCAATGGCTCAAGATGAACAAAACTATTTGTGGGGGTATTGGGAGGGTAGATGTGGATAATACATGAGACCCGTCCCGAGGGGGGGCTACCCCCACAAGGCTGGGCGCAAGAACGGCAGGGTTTTTTCCTCTTAGAAATGACTGACCTGAGGTCTTGCTTTGGGGGCTGCTGAGGGCGACGAGCCGGTCCCCGGTCTCTACAAGGGGGAGCACAACTTTTTTTGGAGCCTCCTTTCTAGAAGGACCGGGGCGGGGATGGGTGGCTGACTAAAGCTGACATAGGGCCATCTGCTTGGTCACAAATAAGGGGGAAAAGGGGAATATCTCCGATTTCATTTCCGTCATGAAATTTTTAGCGCTTATTTGCATAATTAAAAAAACTACTTTTTCTAACTCCTCCTACGAATGTGCAATTCGCATGAAAACCGGGGTGTGTCTACTATGAACCCTCCTGACAAAAAAGTTATCAAATTAAGTTATTTAGGGTTTGCATTTATCATGTGGGTTTGACCAAGTGTATCCAAATGCCTATAATTCCTAAAATAAATATTCAAACTTCTAAAACCTTTTTGGAGATTGGGTGCTTTGTGGCTTTAAAGCAGTTAAAAAGTACAAAAAAAAAAATGACCATCATAACAATTATCCTGTTTCAGGATCGTTGAAGACATCAGTCATATTTAACACCAGTTTGCAAATTCAGCAACTTACATATACATATACATTCATTTTTTGCATACTTTGAAAGTTCTGAAAAGGCTTGAACCCTGTAAATTGCTGCTAGCAGCTATATTTATTATTATTTTAATTATTCTGCCCTAAAACTGATCGTGCAGAAGTTGTAGAGAGCTGAAACTTTGCGGGAAGGTAGTCCCCCAGAGTTTCAACGTTTCAGCCTGATCAGCCTCAAGGTGGCGCTAAAGTGATCATGTTTACGTTTTGGCACATAAGTCCTAAATCTTTTGTCATACACTCAAGTGTCTTACATCGTTCGAGTTATTGGCTCAAGACAACCAAAACGCATATCTACGATTTCATTTCCATCATGAAAATTTTTGCACTAATTTGCATAATTTGGAAAACATACTTTTTCGAACTCCTCCAACACCGTATGTGCGATTCGCCCGAAAATCGGGGTGTGTCTACTATGAACCCTCATGACAAAAGGATATCAAAGGAATTTTGATTTGTCGATGCATTACAAAGATATAAGCCAATGAATTGGTCAGCCATCGTCCATTTTGTACGTATCGACCAATATCTACCAAATGAAAAGGACAAATATTATAAAACTTGACAAAAATAGACAACAGGACATTTTGAGGATGCAAAAAAAAAATGCCTATAGGAGGCGCTACAACAAAAAAAACACTAATAACTCTGTAATCATATGATCAATGAAGTTGAAAATTGGTATGCATCTTGTAGGGGCCAAAAGGCTAACATATCCTTCAATATCAATCGGACATATAAAAAAAAATGGCCGCCTTATAACATAAAATCTGACATCATTGGATGCACCTGTAGCAGGTCTATAAATAGATGTGTCACAGGTGCATCGTCAGATCTTTTGTCTTCAGATCACTCTGTGTGTGTTGTGCTTCTTGAGCCTGTCAGAAACTTTCTACTTTACTCCGTTAAGAGTTAGATTTTGTTATGCAGTTCGCAGAAACCTCTCTCTTTTCTCTAAAAAGAATAACTGAAAGACAAAGCAAGGTGGACACACACCAGTTTTGTTTTGTGTGTTTGGGGGAAGAGCATGCTGCTCTTGCGTTGGGGCGGGTGCGAGCATTGCAATCTGTTCGCACTCGTCTTGATTACTTCCAAGAGTCAGTGCCCACACTTCCATCGTGGGGCTCTCGTATGGATCTGGCTGAGGAGCGAGAGACAGGTCCATCCCTATCGCTCGCTCGCTCTCTCCCCAGATCCAGTTGGTCCTTCCCGTGATCCTGAAGCGTGCTCCAGCACCTCTTCGGTTCATGGGGGGACTGTGAATCTCTTGAGTCTGCGGACTTCGAGTTACCCACCTCCGAACATTCCGTGCATGATCATAAATCATCGGAGGAATTACTCGAGGTGATTACTCGTGCGGTGGCCAGGTTTCAATTAGACTGGCCAAGCGAACAAGAGACCCCCAAACGCTCCAAGTTGGAGGCCAGATTTCGCCTTATCAGTCTCTTCCTGTCTTTGATGACCTCCATGATGAGCTCTCTTGTTCATGGAGGAAACCTTATACTTCCCGTGTCTTCGACGTCACTATATTCGAATATCGTGGGTGCTGAGGCACGGGGGTATTCCGTGATGCCGCCGGTTGAAGAGACACTCACGGGTTATCTCTCGCCTGGCTCGGCATCATCATTAAAAAGACCCACTCTCCCCACAAAGTCATGCAGGACCACCTCCACGCTTGTGGGGAAGGCTTATCAGGCAGCAGGTCAGGCTGGTGCTTCCCTGCACACTATGGCAGTGTTATGACAGGCGTACCAGGCTGATCTGTTGAAGGACCTGAGTGCGGGCACCATGGTCGACGAGGAGGCTTTCTCCGAGCTTCGTCAAGCCACGGATCTGTCTCTCTGCAAGACCAAGCAGACAGCCCGTGCCGTTGGCCGGTCTATGTCAGCTTTAGTCAGTATGGAGAGACACTTATGGCTCAACATGTCGGGCATTAGATCCTTCTCGATGCTGTTGGCCACCCAGCCCCGCCCCGGTCCTTCTAGAAGGGAGGCTCAAAAACAAAGCGTGGCGAGTTAAGCTCCCCCTCGTAGAGACCAGGGACCAGATCGTCGCCCTCAGCAGCCCCAAAAGCAAGACCTCAGGTCAGTCATTTCTACGAGGAAAAAACCCTGACGGTCTTGCACTCAGCCTTGTGGGGGTAGCCCCCCTCAGGACGGGGCGCATGTATCAGCCACATCTACCCTCCACGAAACCTCTCCATTCCCGCCACCTCTGGTGTTTCGTGTGTTAGAGGCTTCCAATGAAATGTTGGGTGTACTGTTGATTCCTGCCTTAGTCCAGAATACGGAACACTTGACATCCCCTCAACAGGAAGTGTCAAAATGAATACCCATCTCAGAGAACCTGGCAGTGTGGAAAATTCTGCCAGGAATTTCTATTGGGTCCTGAGAACAGTAGAAAAAGGCTACAGAATTCAATTCATTCGCCGTCCTCTGCGTTTGAATGGCAGGACCGTGAAACCGGAGCAAACATGTCTACTGTGGAAAGAACTGCAAAATCTCTTGGTCTAAGGGGCCATGGAACATGTTCCCCTTCCAGAGAAAGATTCAGGTTATTACAGCAGATACTTCCTGGTTTCCAAGAAGGGTGGGGGGTTCCGTCCGATCTTACATCTTCAAGGCTTGAATCGCTCAGTCAGGGCATTCAAGTTCAAGATGCTAACTATCAAGATGGTCGTGTCCCAAATCCAACATCACGACTGGTTGGTCATGATCGATCTCATGGTTATTTCATATAGAAATTCTGCCACAACACAGGAAGTTCCTGAGGTTCGCTTTCAGGGGCGAAGCCTTCCAATATCGGGTTCTTCCATTCGGCCTAGTCCTATCACCCTGCACATTCACGAAATGGATGGATGCAGCACTGGGAGTGGATCGATCATGCTTTGTGCTTGTGTTGATGCCAGTGGCACAGAGGAACATTTCACTGGTAGAGGGAAGAATGGATTAAATTAAATACCAGCAAATTCAGGAAGCAAACATCACACCATCTAAAATGAAGAGGATTACTTCAACAGGATTTTGATCCTAAACACAACTCAAAATCCACAATGGACGACCTCAAGAGGTGCAAGCTGAAGGTTTTGCCATGGCCCTCACAGTCCCCCCGACCTAAACATCATCGAAAATATGTGGATAGACCTCAAAAGAGCAGTGCATGCAAGACGGCCCAAACAGTTTACATTGTGTGGTCTAATGTATTTATTTGTAATTTTTTAATAATAAATTAGAAATGAGCTAGTTGTTCTCTCCCACACTTCTGAATCATTTTTTTAAAACCAGAGCAGAACAAATAGAACTTGTTAAAGAAAGGGCAAGTGAAAATATAGTGAATTCCCAGACAAAGCAACAGTCGGCCTATTTAAAACACTAGCAAATAAATAAATTACAAGAACATCATTTTCAATGTTGATAAGGACTTTTTGGTAAATTATTTCTGTGCTCATATTAAAGAATTACATTTGTTCATTTAATTGAAATTCGGTTTCTGGATAAATAAAAATGGTAAATAACTTCTTTACAATATAATCTATAGATCTCTGAATGGTGATATGTAGACAACATTATGTCAAGACATCGAAGATGCTAAATTGTGAACAGATTTTTAAATATTCAATGGTGTTGCCATGGCGTTTCACTAAATGAATGGCAAAAATAGGCAAACAGGAAATGTCTCATATCTTATGTGTGCATTGTGTGATTTAGATTAAAATTTAGTTTTCTTGGGGGCTAATCACGTGGATGTGGCTATTGTTGGTCATGGTCAGCCAACTGGCAGTTCTCTTACATTTACCCAAATTGCTTAAATTGTTTCAACATTGCTAATGGAAAATTTGTGAAGTTGTACTAAAACTGGAATGATGGCATATATATCCATTACTCATTTTATGATTAGGGTCCAAGTTTACATTAATGTTGAGTTGTTGCTGTATCCATCATACTTTGTTTTCCGAAAGCCACCATGTGGAAATGGACCCATGGTGCTTGGGCCTGTCATCACTGCTTGCTGCTATATTTTTTTTCCTTATTATTATTATTATTCCGTATTCTTTTCCCAAATGAAATCAGATTTTTGAGGGCCTAAACATACCCGAAAACTCATGAAACTTTGCACATGGATCAGAAGTGGCAAAAATGTACATATGATATGGGTTTCAGAATTAGATGTGGCAAAATGGCTCGACAGCGCCACCTACAAACCTGTGTAACATGCCAATACCTACAAAAAAGTACATTCAGGAAGTCTGCCAATTAGATTTTTCTCTTACATTTTTGCACAGGTTCTGCCATTTCCAGGCCTAGTACTTTAACAAACTCCTCCAAGAGATTAAATCTAAATTGCAAGTTTTCTTTGAATGGCATGTCCGTGGCAGCCTGACAAAGTTTGATGTTTCACCAAGAAACAGGAAGTTGTTATAACCCATACATAAAATGTTCAATCTGCTCCAAACTTTACATGTTTTACAATATTCCCGGCCTGAACACTTCTATATGCCAATATTTAGTAATAGTCATAGCACCATCTACTGGCAACAGAAAATGACGTTTTACACTCCGATACACTCTTAACATTTAAGTGCAAAAAATTGGAGTGATATTCCCCTGACACAGCAGCCCCAATGTGCACAACGGCCTGTTCATCGCTGCTCACAGCTTTAATTTGTTATTGTTACTCTTTTGTAACGTTAACCAACAATGTTTGTAATCACTTTCATACGTTGCAATAAAAAAAGATTATTTGTGTAAAGAATGATCAATATGAAGAAATCTGATTTCCTTTAAATAGTTTAATGAAACACAAAGGACAAAACTCAAAAAAATCAATATAATAGACATACAGTCTTCATTTTTCTTGTGACGATTAAATCCATTCAACGGATCGGATGAAACGGCTCCACTATTTCAGCAAATGTCTTCCTTTCTGGTTTACAAAACCAAAATGGACAAAGTTAGGAGACATATTCATTCCACTCTTATTTAAAAACCAATACACAAAGTGACAAAAAAAGAATTAGGCTAACATACATTTTATTATTATTTGGGCTATCAATCACATTCTAAGATAACATGAAGAAAACATAATTACAGAAAGTAACATGTTACCGAGACTAGATTTCCATCTGTCTTTACCTTTCTCCTGCAACTCATCAGGGTGCAGCCGGATGTATTCATTCATGTCCCTGTCCAGCCTGGCATATGTGTAATTCTCATATTTTGTTAGCTGGTAGCCAATGAACCATCCAATGGTCACAAACAGTGCTTGGCGGTGAACACCTGTAAAATAAACAGCAGCAACTCATGAAACTGTACAAGTTGCATGTCTGCTGTTTTAGTGTACGTAACATGTTATACATTTTCATGTTGTTTATTTGTATTATTTACATAGGCTTTTTTTGGTTAACATTTTATTTATTCCAACAAAGACAAGAATAGACTTAAACAGAATTATACATACGGAATAAACTTATAAAGCTTTACATCCTGCACAAGGATGATGATTTATCGACTTTATAGACATTACATTTTTATCGTCTGTTAATGCTGAACTTCTGTAAAGCTGCTTTGAAACGATGTGTGT